>DWAJ01004847.1:0-12305 GCA_018238005.1 Eurema mandarina | reverse complement strand
ACTGTTAGGAATGGATCGCAAACCAAGTATATTTAAATAGGAACGCGCCCTTAAGTCTTGTCATTATTGACGTTGCGCGGCGCTAGTTGTCGATACGTCGTTCTTACTTTGTTCCTTTGTAATACGAACCGCCATCTTAATGTTCATTATACGTATTACTGCTAATACTTTCTGTTTAATTTAATAATCCTACACTTACCACTGCGGGTAGGGAACGGGCATCTTCGCAGACTCTTAAGCGATGTAATTTCTATTCCCCGTTGTTCCTCTCTTTTTCAATTTTTTGTTAGAATGGTAAAAAATAGAGTCGAAAGGAACAAGCACGAAATGAAGGTTTTTTACATTGTCCTTCACACTATCTTTTCACATCAATGTTTTACTAGAAAAATTAAATATGTCTCTTAAGCACTTTATTATATATATATTTTTTGCTATTTAATCTATTTAAATAACTTTTCATCACCACCAAGGTTGCCTGGAAGACATCGCTTCCTAGCGATAAGGCCGCCTATTAAAATATCTGAATTTAATTTAATTTTTTTGTTTATGATACTTTACTACAATAGTGTTTTTTATTTTATTTTATTTTTATTTAATTGTAAGAGACACGGATAGAAACTGTAGTAGGTGCTACTAGGTGCTTCTTGCCTTTTTACCTTTCCTGTTTTTCCCACATTAATGTATTTCCTACTGCGCCATTTCTTAAATATATTAAAAATGTTATACTTTTCAAATACAAATTTGTAAAGTGATCATATAAAGTACCCGAAAACAGAATTTTTATAATAAGTCCAACTACTGACCCTTCAATTATACATACAAAATAATTTCTTTACCGTTTTCAATCTTGAAAAAAATCACTTAAAATTATATGGTTCTCAAGAAGAAAGAAAAAGCTACGAATTAAACAGCATTGAATCTCTCCATACGGCATAAACGTGCACTTGACTGATTGTTACAATCATTATCTCAGAATATTAACAGTAATTGTATTGAACTGCTTTAAGTCTTAATTATAACTTGTGATAAAAAAACCCGTACTGCTGTAATTACTTTATTTGTAATTTGTTCAGTGTTTTAAGGGTTGCAGCACATGTAGCTACCCTGACGGGGCTTATGAGGAGTCCGCCAGAACACCCGTGATTCCGTCTAAATGCAGGATAGTGGAACACAGTGGTTTTAGTCAGTTTAAGTACGATACAACTTACTTTCAATACGACTTTTAATACGACTTGGGGACCTTCAAAAAAAGAGCGTAGGTACGCTCTTTTTTTTTCCTTAAAAGGCCGGCAACACACTCGTGACAACGCGAGTACTCATGGGCGGCGCTGATCACTTAACATCAGGTGACGCGCTTGCACGTTTGCCCCCTATTATAAAAAAAAAAACTTTCTACTTGAGGATTACCCCAAGTGAAAAAAATTCTCATCTAATTCGATAACAAAACATTAGTCCGTCTCTGAGATAATAACAACATATTATACGTGTATCTTTTGCTTTGTCAAAATAGCAATAGACTATTCAGATACAGACCAGTATAGTTACAAAGTGGGGGCTTACGTCACGCCTTAGTAGAAAGCGTGCATGACAGTGACGTCATGATTTTTAAATCAATGTATCTTCTAAATTGTTTGAATAATATGACTGAATAGTGTGTATCTATTATTTTTTAATAATCTTTATGTATGTATGTACGATCTAATATTTTGTATGTATAATTAGTTTATATTCTATACAATACGTTATGGTTGCCTATCGCCGTCTGATTTACCTTTGTAAATTTTGTTTTTTTCTTTTTACCCTCTGTACTATGGGATGCCTGGAAGAGATGGCTCTTAAGTGATAAGGTCGCCTGTTACTTACATTGTATGAAATCTAATTGTGTACAATGAACGTACATTGTAACAAAGTGTGAATAAATAATTAAAATAATTAAAAATATTTTGTATTGTAAATTGAATATTCCATAGATAAGTATTACCTGTTAATATATATTTTTGTGTGACTAATATTTTTTTTTAATATGTCATACGCGCGTTTCCAACCAGATGATGTACAACAAGGCTTATGAAACCATGATCCTGTTTCATGGAACGGTCAATTTTAATGTGCTGTCAATCTTGTGCCAAAAAAAGGTTTAAATCAGATGTTAGTCGGCGGTCATTGACCTCAGTATGAAATTTTTCCACCATTTTTTATTCAATAAGATATACTTTTGTAAAGATCTTTAGGTACAAAGTTTAGAAGTTATTAAACATTTTAATTATCTCTAAACAGATTAATTTTTAATTGTATAAAATGGTAACACTCAAAGATATTTAGGAATGTTGCTAACAATTAAAACTAATGCGTTTTTTATCCGACTGGTGAAGTCGAAAGGAAGGTTAATGACTTTGCCAGTGTATGTATGTATGAATGTATGTGTGTATGTAAATAGCTAGTTCTGTTGGACATTAGTGCTTAAATGACTGAACCGTAGCCATATTTTAGTGCATGTGACGTTAAAATTGCGATAAACTTATTAAATTATTTTGATTAGTTATTTTACAACCCCAACGCCGAGTTCTAAATCGCGCTTATGATATTTTTTCAAGAGAACATAATATAAAACTTCTCGACATCGAACCATTGGGGCCTATAGGCCAATAGGCCAATCAGTGGTCATAGATCCTTCTTCAGTTCAGAAGAAGGTTATATCCTCTACACGCTTAATGCAAGTACAACCAGAAGACGAGGCTATACAAAAATATCTAAACTAATTATAAAAAAGATGCAATAAAGAATTTACGAGCACTTAAATTCGCTACTCCTTGTATCACTAAACCGCATTTTTATCGATGCAGCAGGTATCAAGGAATGTTATAATTTATAACGGTTGGTTATTTTTAGTCGGATAATATGTTCCCTTATAGGGTTTGGTTAAATATAGAGAAACCCATAGAATAATAACAGCTAGAACCGCGGTATGAGAACGCAAAGTGAAGACGGTTCAACCAAGACAAATTTGTCTACTTACATAGATCATCGCATAGCATCAAAATTTCATACATTTATGGGCTAATTTTTTATAGCAGCAAAATTATCGCTAGGCTTGTGTGCGTGTTACCTATACTAATATTATAAAGAAGTAAAGTGTGTGTGTTTGTTAAATTGTAAGGGGTAATCTCGGGATCTACTGAACCGATTAAAAAAATTCTTTCACCAATAGCAAGCCACGTTATTGCTGAGTGTCATAGGCTATATAAAACAGGATTGTATACATTATGCCCAACGAAGTGGGATACTTATACTCGACTATACAGTTTTGGCTTCCCTTATTGATTGACTGATTATTTAGGGAATTCAGTGTATGCGTTATACGTCGTCTGGTAAAACCCGATTTTATTGTAAAGTACCTAACAGTACTTGAATAATAAGCTTATTTTTGGAGCTTATCTTTTGAATTTAAACTTTTTATTTGAGTTTTATGCTTGTTCGTAAATTTATATGTATGCCGTTGAAGTTTTAATATAGGCTTGGTGACGAAGAATTTAAGGTGTATTTAAGATTATATAAAGCATATACTAACATTCAAATCTATTTCTTTATTACTCATTTCTTTAACTAAATTTGAGAGAAAAATTGATATTCGATGTAAAAGAAAAAAAAAATTACTGAAACAAATATTTGTTTCTTACAATAGGTACTAATTCTATAAAAAAAAATCTTAAATCTACCAAAACCACGTCATACGAACACACTTCCAGACAAATACGAAGCCATACTTAAACCTAGAATGTAAAACATAAAATTTAAAAAAAAAAATAGTACCAATTCCATAAATGATCAAAAAATTTATCTATCAAAACCACGTCACAAAAAATCGTTCCAAACATAGACGAAGTCATACATAAACCTTGTATGTAATACAAGAAACATGCGCCCACTCATCGTAAGCGGACATATCAATTGCTGCGGTCAGTGGCTGGACTCTGAAGTAAATGCGACTCATTGGTACAAGTGCTTTGAAATGCATTGAAATTTATAAAACGTATGAAGTTAATCGTACGTACTCCACCACGTCGCCATGGCAACCAGAAAAAACAGTTACCAGGGAAATCGTAATAAAGAAAAATATAAAATTTTAGTAATTAAATTTGTCATTACATACTTATTGACATAACATTTAACATAATAGTATTTTATTAACATAACTTTTTATAATGTATAATTGCAATTATGTAATTTAATATTAAATAATAATGTTTTATCTAGAATTATGATTGTGTGGAGCTTGTTGCTTACCAATGTATTGTTTGTTTTCGCAATAAATAATAATAATTATTATTAAAACCATGAAAGTTACGTAAATAGATATAAACCTTTTAGTCCAGTCAAATTAGTCAAGTTACAATAATTCCCATAGAACTAAAAATTGGTATGAATGTTCAGAATACTATTATAAACAAAAAAGAAAGAAATGAAAAGTCCCCATCAATCCCCTTTGTGCAAAAAATGTCATGAAATGTTTCTTAGATAAGCTGTAATAATTGTATTGATTTAATATTAAAGTATACGTAATAAATACGAGTACTTTTGCATTTAGTTTACATTGCGGTTCGTAAAAAAAATCAAGTCCAAATACTTTTCATCACTACATCACAGATAAACTGTAACCCAATTAAACCCAAGTCAGTTAAAAAAAAAATCTTTAGTAAAAATTTCAAAACAATAACGCAACTCAGCTTTTGTCTCCGAATTTGAATTTCTATACAACCCGTTACCATGGCAAGAATAACGCCACGTGACTTCTTATAATTTACAAAAGGCAAGAGAAATACCAGCCGAGTTTACGAAAGTTTCTGTACAATGAAATTATGAAGTACAAAATTATGATTGCGTAGTCTTAAAGATTTAAGCATACTTAAGGTATAGGGATTGAGAAAGCGACTTTGTTTTATACTATGTAGTCATTTAACAGTTCGACAGATAAATAACTTCATTAATTAAACAAACAATAAATACTACAAGAGCTAGAACCATAAATAACAGCATTTTCCAATTAAAGTTTTAGAGAGCATTATGCGGCATAATGCTTAACGTTAAATGTTTCAACTACATCTTTCTTTATTCATATATCGAGCGCTCTAAAAAGTACTTAGTAGTGCTTTCGCTTGACACATGCAACTACATGTGCAGTGACAGAAAATTAACAAATGCTTTTCTTTAATTTGACATTTACAGAAAGAAAGAAACAATTATACCAGAGCACATTAGAAAAAGATAACAATACAGACAAGTAACATGTCGACAAGTAAACAAATAACAAACACGGATAGGAAAAAATAGTGTTACTCTGAAAAAGGTATTTCTTTTCCTGTTCGCAGCTCCTACGTTGATATTCAGTGGCTCCTAAAATTAATAAGATTGATCGAAAAGTCGCACTATGCTCTGTAATTGGATACTAGATGAATAAATATATAAATAAATATTTTCCCGACATTTATACATAGCGCCATCTAGTTCCAAGCTAAGCCGAAGCTTGTGTTATGGCAACTAGATAACGGAATAAATTACATATACAAACTTTTCTTTCGTAAACACATCATACAATACATAGCAGACCAGACCCCCGAAAAATACGAATGTAAATGTAAATCTATACATATAATAAAAACGTAACGAGTCGCTGTCTGTATATGGAAGATATATGAGAAATAATATTATAGGTGGCCTTTATTAACGCAATAGAACCCAAAACAATGATTTTTGGAATTTTTGTCTGTTTGTTTGTGCGCACGCTAATCTCAGAAACGGCTTATCCTATCTATATGGAGTTTTCAATGATATATTGTGGTAAGCTTCCATTAACATTTAGTGTTCAATTCATGTCAATCGGTTGATAAATAAAAAAAAATGGCAATTTAAAGAATCACGTTGAACTTGCTGAACGTTTGTTTATATTAAAGTCCACGCGGACGGAGTCGCAGGCAACAGCTAGTTATAAATATTTTTTATCCGTCTATCCTCTTTGCATCATGTTGTTTAGACCTAGGTCTTCTGAAGTTTCGCGGAGGAGTCTGCGAATGTACCCGGGATCCTCACTCGCTGCGGCAGAACGATTAACAGTGGGGTTTTGGTCGGTACAAGTCCGACATAACCCGTGGTCCTTCCCCGAGGTCCACGGGTATCCTATGAGGATTTCCCCACTATTAAAAAAAAAGTCCCCTGAAGTTGCAAAAATTATGAAAGTTTAAGTTTTGTATTTTTTATGTAACTGTATCGTCTTTAAAATAAAACATTCAATTGTTCTTGATTGCGGGGCTCCAGACTATCTCTATATCAAATTGCATTAAAATCGATCCAGTAGTGAATGTATATTATAAATACAAATGCATCTCTGTATTGCCACCATGATAGTATTTTGTTAGTCGGCAGCTTTGTAACGTCCGGCCTACATAGTCCGTCCCGCTCACCCCGCACGCGGCAGACAGGGACGCCGATATAGACAGTCGCTTGGCCAATATTGGCCTCGCTACAATGCCTCAAAAAATTAATATTTGTACACTTTCAGTTCACTTGTATTCAGTTCGCTTTTTTGAATTCTTTCGACGACAGTTAGAAATTATTTTTAAATTTAAAAATAAACGTTTTGTTTGTGAAAGTTTTTACTTGATAGAGAATTTTGATAGTACGTGGGTGCAGTGGCAATAGCCACTCTGCGACTAGGACGACTAGGGTTGTGAGTTCGACAGGTGTGGTATTGACTATTGCCTATAATTTATATGTCACTGTGTTACTTGTGTAATTTTCATGAAATAGAAAAAGAAACGAAAAATGTTGTGTAATTATTTCATGCATTTTTTTCCTCGAAGGTACTGGGACAAGCTTTAGTAACAGAAATATAGAAAAAGAAAGTTTAATAGATAATTGTTATAATTATTAAATATCTACTGTTATTATTATATTAAATAACCTTTCACAGTAGCCAGCGAGATTACTGGGCTAATGAGTCTTAACATCTTATGACTCAAAGTGGGGAGCGTCGGTGTAGTGCACCCTGTCCGGAGTTTGGCTTTATAGCAAAGTTCCGGGTAGCACTACATTGGTTATGAGCTGGCGTTACTCTTACCATCAGGAGGGCTTCCAGCTCGTCTCACCACTGTGTAGTATAAGAAAGCCTAATAAAGGCTTATAGCGCGATGATGGCAAAAAGCTTTATGCATATTTGTTTCTAATATCTTTTTTTCGTTAATTAGTCATTTAAACCCCTGACTAATTTGGCTTGTGGACTTCAAACTAAGCTATTTGACAATTTAATATGCCTACAGACCGCTTACGCAATATTGTCGTAAATGATTTTTTTATTTGATCAACATAACATACCAATACATACAAAATAATTTATTTCATAGACATAATATAGATACACATTTAATTTTTCTTTATTTACGTGATGGTATAACTGTACCTTAAGATGTTATATAAATAAATCAACCCATAGAGAATGGCAAAGCCTCGAAATCCTTCTAATATTGTAAATGTGGAAGTTTGTGAGAATATATGAATGTATGTTTGTTATTCTATCACACAAAATCAACTGTACCGATTTAGTTGAAATTTGGTATGTAGATAGGTGATACTCTGGATTAACACAAAGGATACTTTTTAACTCAGTATTCCCCTGGGAACGGGAACTACACGAGCTAAGCCGCGGGGCTTAGCTAGTTGCGTCATAAACACCAGCAAAAGAATGAAATAATCTATTTACATTGGCAAATTATTTAATTAATTCGTCATATTAAATCAATTAATTCAATCAAAGTATAAATAGACATTGATATGGCGGCCATGTTTGTTTGAAGTGTGGTATAAAATAATGGATTTATTGGTTTAATTGAACGGTCGCGTCGCGAGGCCGATTAGACGAAACTCCTATTAGATTGGGCAACTGTTTGTCTTCAGCTACGCGACTTGGCTACTACGTGTACGGACAGCAAAAAACTCAACTAACAACTATATTTTTTTAGTTTAAGCTCGCTGTAACTATCTTATCTGTTACTTTATAACCGAGAGAAAACGTTTTCTCTGCTTAAGAACGACCTCCGTACTTGAAGGAATATTGAAAAAGAAAGAATTATTAAAATTGGTTTATGTGTTATCGAATTTTGCGCAAAGCAAATGTGGTTATTTATTTTTATATTAAAAGAAGATTAGGCTGTTCAAGAAAAGTGCTAAAAACCATAACGGGTCAACAAGTCAGAAGCTCCTTTTTTTGTTCTTTAATTTTTTTTAAAGATATATTTATAATACTTGCCCTTTATAAGCCGGGAAAATTCTAGTAAATAGCTTTTATCTCACGCCCTTTAGCGACAAAAGAACGAATTAAATTAAATTCATTTCCTTTTGTCATTAGAACGATGATATTATATTAAAAAAATATGTTACAAGCGCAAACCTTTGAAGACAAAAAAACTATCCTTATTAGGACGTCCTTATGTGTTGGGTAGTTCTTATGTTTTAAATATCCATTTACACGCAGCTTTATTATGTATCTCTTTGCTATCGTCTTGTTTTCTAGTGTAAAATGATAGAAAACAATACAGTAGGTATCGTTCTTCTGCTGCTGTGCGGAACACTTTTTTCAGTCGACTTGTAGGTGTATAAAATATATAATTTAAATATAATATCATTGCATTCGTAACTGTTTTGCCGACGCTACGCATTTTAAGAAAAATTTTAATAAGTTGTAAAACTGGAAAACACATTAGGGAGATAATGTTCCGACTCACACATACATATTTACACACACACGCACACATTTTGTTATTCTAACGAGTGACGCAACTAATCCCATCTTTATTTCAATTAGGTTTTAAAACTTCGTACAGTCGTGCGGTTAATTTAATTTATAAATTAACAATATATATTAGGTAATTTATTTTTTACGTAGCAATTTTTGTATTTGTTTTATCGACATAATGATACATCTCAAATTGGAATGGATTTGGAGTTTATTTGTTACCGTAAATTAGCCTAAAAATATTGAAAGTCTGTTATGAAATGTTATATTTTTTAGTAAGTATATAATATACAGTAATTTTAATATACTGAATTTACTAAGATCGTTTTAAGATAAGCGATTACTAAGATTAGCGAGTATTCGTCTAAACGAAACATCGATTTCAGAAAATAAGTACTGTAGGTACTGATTAGAAAGAAAGAATTATGTATTCTAGAGGACGTTAAGGAAAAAAATAACAAGTTAATAATAAAAAACATAGGTAGGAGAAGAGATATAAGACAGTGTTACTAGAAACACCACTCAGCGAGCTGCGAACAGCCACAACGCTGATTACTAATCATTAAATCATACCTACCACCTCCTGTTTTAAAAGTCGTTTAAAATGACTAATTTAAATTAGATGCGCGTGTCTGTCCGTCTGGTAACACGATGCCTGCTCGCTTGATCACCTAGCGGCGACTGTTTGCCATTCGTGTGTTTGTCCACTACCCGAAGACACAATATTTGAACATTTTTAGAAACTCAAATTCCCATTCTCACTATAGATACGTATACACCACACGTGAATAACAATTTGTTAGATAAATCGTTTTGCGGAGAGCTGTACTTTATTACTAAGATCTTAAAACCGAAATTAAATGAATTTTCCTCAAATGAATATTGTTTTAATGTATAATGTGGCCTCTAAGATATTGTAATAAGGATTACGGTGTTAAGTTTGAATTTCAATTTGCAATTATTTGTCTGTTTATCGAGTTTCTACGCAACGTTGGAATTCGTTTCGAAAATTTCTAAATTGTTTTATTTGTATATTTACTGTTTAATTAATTATTAATGTGTGTGACGTCATTGAGGGAATGTCGGATTTATTATTATTTTATAAAAAAACAATTGTACCTAATCACAGTTTGATTATTAAAATATCTATTTTTAAGTGAAGCAACGAATGTTATCATATTTGATTAATCACAATAGATTTTTTAATGATCGTTATACGTAAAATAGTGTAACAAGCCTCGTGTAAAACTCGTTGTAAACGACTATAAAAAGTTTTATTATGATTAAGAATCTATAAATAATGCTTGTTATTTGTTAAACTACTAGCTTATTGATAAATAATAATCAACAAATCATTTCGCCGAATGCATTTACGTATCTAATGATTCATTAGCTTTTCCTGCAGTTTTCAAATCTTGGGAGATCTAGTTGGAAATGTTTTAATACACTTGAATTTCATAATCTAACACAGTGATATTATAGTTAATAGATATGTAATAAACTTACAAATTAACCGAAAAAGTGTTCCGCACAGCAGCGATAGCACACATACATAGGTACAAGTCAAAACGACCGAGAAGCGATAAATGATTCAACCAACAAGAAAAAAGACATAGTTTTGTCAGTTGCACGTGAATGCACCGGCAACTAATCACCTATAGGACCTATTTAGGATGTTTTCGCATCTTCAAAATTATGCGCTTATCTATATTAAATTTTAGCATTGATCTAACGTAAAGTAGCACTTATTCATGACTTAATACCACAATACATTATGTACCTACTAGTATGATATTCGTTAAACAGCACAAGACAGCCCGTTTGCTTCGAACAATGCGACCAATCGATCGCGAACACATAAAAACGCCACACGATACCACTCATTCACAAGTGCTATACAGACCACTCAAATAATTGTTTTATTATTTCCCTTATTATAATGCCTTTAATAATTGTTATCGAATTACCCTCGACCAGCATAAGTTGACCCCTCACCGAAAAATTTAGAATAAAAGCGCTCTATTACGACGTGATACGGTGGTAGAGGATTTTTTACAGTTAATACGTTGAATGAAAAAATTGTATTAAATATTTAACGATCGCTCCCATTGTTCGCATTGTATGGGGCGTGGCGAGCGTTTCAAGTAATTGGTAGGAGGGCTCGGTATTGTAATTTTTAACCACTAATTAAAGTCAAACTGTTATTGTGAAGCGGTTCTGAAAGGCTTAAATATATGAAAATTTCCCGCGGTTCTACCCGTGTAGTGTCTATTTCCATATTAAAACGGGATTAAAAGTGTTGCTTGTGTAAATCTAATTATATACAAAACTTAAGGCACATACAGTACCTAAGCAGTTTTTGCGTGAAAGCGTAACAAAGATACATTATACATTCTCACGAACTTACGTGTTTTTAATATTAGTAAGGTAAACTCCCGTGCAAAACAATTAAGATTAATGTTGTTATATTCTAGTGATGTAGTAAATATATCAGTCATGGTATAATACAATTTTCATATTATAACACAATAATTTAAAAGCGTTACATGTAGCCTTATTCAATGCTTGTTACATTGGCTACTATGTATTAAGATTACGTATATAGCTGCAACGTAGCAACGTTGTTACAACGCACGATATTCTTAATTAATGTTAGCTATTACGATTACGTCAACACATAATCTTTATATAAACGTTTTACAACGCTGTAACGTTTCATTCATACAGTGTCGATCTCAGGTGGACTTCACGGAATCGAAAAAAAGCGACGCCTCGTGTGTTTGACGCGGCGGAAAATTGCAAATTGTGCAAACAGCCTGCCCTCGATACAACTAGATCTGACGCCTCACTGGGCAACGCAACAAAAAACATTACTTATAAGGATTTGCGTTATTTAACGTCAATATTAAACGTAATAGGATCTTGCTATGTTTGTGAATCAAATTATCTATGAGAAGCCAGCCAGTGGTCGAGTTTCAAGAACTCTGGTTAACAATTACTCTTGAAATAGACTATTTAATCTTTTTCATTGGATATTGCATCGAGTTTGTTTTGTGTGTATTAAAAAACTTAATGCCTAAAAAAATCTAAACTAGCTCCGCGACGCGCGACTTTGTTTAAGCTTTACCTATTTAATCTGTTACCTTTTAAACCCATTACAATCTTTTTTATTTAAACTCATTTACGAAAAGAACCTCTGTCTAATGTTAAAGATAATAATTTTTTTTTAGAAATAAATTTATTGTTCTTAAATAAAAAATAAGTGGTTATTACGCTGTTTTAAAAATATAATAAAATTACGTATAATTAAAAAAATAATAGAATAGGTCGAAATTAAACATCTTATTCAAAGTCAAAGGGAAATAAATCATAATTCAACTAGGCTTCATATAGTAATACTATGGATAGTCATGGTATTACAAAACCACCGGTTCGGAAGGCAAAAGGCATTCAAAGGGTTATTTAAATAAACATTAACCATATGTAAAAACCTTATTTATTTCATTCAGATACGCAAATCTAT
>DWAJ01004846.1:0-12306 GCA_018238005.1 Eurema mandarina | reverse complement strand
TTCGAATATATATATATTACTAGCATTTGCTTGTGACTTTACCTGTATTCATGGGGTACTTTTATACTTTTTCAGCGTCGTTTTTTGTCGTAGTTGGGTTTTAGTTTTTTTACTTTATCTTGTTTACATGTAACATAGGGGCAAACTAGCTGGCCAGTCACCTGATGGAAATAGGTCATCGCCGCCTATGAACACTCCTGAAGCTTGTCCGATCTAGAGTGGGTAGCTTGCCCATAAAAAACATGAACGGCTCTCTTCTTGAAGCACCCCAAGTCGTAATGCGACTTAAAAGCTCCCTGTCTTTTATACGGTTTCGACAGTCAAATTTCAAATTACTGAAATGAGATATACCTTGGGAATATAAATAAAATAGATGTTGTTTAAGCTTAGGTAAGCTTCCATATAAAACACTTGCTGAGTAGCGCAAAAAAATTCAATGGTCAAGTGGTTCATGATATTTTTACATCATGGACGACTGTTTACTAAGCATTTGAATGAGGAAATTTTAAATTTTATAAGGATAAATCAGATATATCAAAATATATGTAATTTAAAATGTGAGAATGTTCAAGGACGCGCCAGTGACATGTTGTCTGTATATTTGAATATACTGAACATTAAAACCTGACGCTCAGCGATATTGTGAGAACAACAAATACATAGATATGTTATCTTATTCGAAAATGTTATTAGAAAAAACATATTAATTATCCTTCAGGCTCGGACATAAGTTTCTTAACATTCTCAATATGTAACCTCCCTTCCAGGACGTGTTAGTGCTCCTAGATCTCCTAGGCACGCCTGACCCGGCGTTCTACAGCTATTTCAAGAGCTCGGAGCGTTGGTACGTGCAGCTCGCCAGCGCTGAACAAAGGCTCAGCGAATTGAAGCAGCTTACGGGATATTCGAGAGGAAAGCCCGAACAGACGTACTTCAAACTGATTAGTTCTGGAGCTTCTATTGAGGACGACCACGTTCCCTTCATGAGGAGAGGTGAGTTCTAGTCCGGGATCCCTGGTACATTTTTCCAATTGATTACTATCAAGCTAATTTTTGGTGAGTAGCTTTATTTGATGAGACGCCCAATAATTTCCTATACCAAACTCTTGATTGTGGTAGCTAACAGAGGTAGCAAGGATAAAATATGTCGATTTGGTGATTTAAAAATATTTATTACTAACTGATTTTTCTTGTGTTATATCTCAAGATAATTATCTTAATTACTTGAAAAAATATTTGTCCTACAAAATCTATGGTTTGATCAAAGAGTTCCCTTTTTCCAACATGTATCGATAACGAGGTCATCGTAAATTATTGCTAACCAGCTGATTTTTATTTTTACTTAGTTAATTATTAGTATTATTTAACAAACATATTGTCCTACAAATTTCGTGGTACGTTTTTCCGGTCCTACGCTTAAAAGATGTAGTACACATTCCTTATGTAAAATGTTAATATGACGTTAAAATATAGTCTAAGCTTGTTTGGGTTTATGGTTCTAAAGTAGAAATGTGTACTCTGATATACCCTAAACTCGGTGTAAGTCTTAAACGAAATTCGTTTTATTACGTTCTATCGACAAATCTTTTTTTTATTCAGTATCTGAACCATCTATATGTTGAAGTAGTGTATTCTGTAAGCTAACTTATGCGTAATTTCTCTATAGATATATCTATAAAATATATATAAAACTTGATACTACGTTTAATTTAAGATTCTTTATTCAAATTGACTTTGAATAAAGGTTAAAGCTTACAAATTTAAATTTTCCTTATGACAATACTCTTGAGTTGAAATCCAAAAGAAGTCGAAAATTCCAGATTTTTTTGGCGTCAAGATATAATTATTTTATAGATAAACATCGACTGTTCAAATATGCTCTTAAAAATGATTTTACGTGGTTCGAATACTAACTCGTAAATAAATCCTAGTTAGTAGTATAAATCCTAGTAATAGTCCATAGTAGTAGTAGATCTATGTACATTCAAATCATTATTTGAATACAATGTACGTACAAACATGGAAAAACCGTTGAAATGTTATTCTAATAAAAATCCGTGTCATTGGTAATCTGTAAATAATATTTCGTACAAACTTGATAGAGCTTATCACTCGCGTCACCCGTAGCGAAATTGTTTTATATATGTAGCGTTATCGGCTAAAGTTATGAATGTATAAATTATTATCGGTGCAGAAAATTTGAGACTTCAGCTTAGCCGTATTATGATATTTTGTATGAAAAAGAAAACAAATAGTATGTATTACAAATTGCAATGTTTTTTTGCTCTCGGAGCAGTTTTTATTCGACATCATTGATATTATATTATAATAGATATATTATACCCATACAAATCAACCGAAAAAAGTGTTCCGCTTAGCAGCGGGAGCACACATACATACAAGTCAAAACGATAGAAAAGAGATAAATGATAAAACAAACAAGAAAAAAAATAGTTTTGTCAGTTGCGCGTGAATGCACCGACAACCCATCACCTAAGGGTCAGACGTCCTAATTAGGATGTTATGTTAGCGTCTTCAAAATTTTGCGTTTCTAACATATCTATTTAATATAATGTCATTGTTCGATATTAAATATAGTTAATTTCATTATAATATCAATTTCATCCTGATAATGAATTGCTAAATAATTTCATGAAATATATTATGACGATAAGAATAATTACAAATATTATTTGAAATATTGTTACAATTCATGCTAACGTTGAATTATTGGAAATCGTTACAAAAAGTAGCTTAATATATTATAATATGTAGTAAGTTTGGTTCTCATTGTTCATTTTGTTTGACTACAGAGTATTAAATAAAGTCAAATTCCGCCATCTGTGTATCCGACTGTCCCAGTGTATGCTTATATCTCTGAATAAATGCCAGTGATGTTATCCGAGCATATGCAATATATTATATGCGTGCTAAGTCGAAGTCCAACTCTAGCAACATCCGAAAACAACCTCCTAGGCTTACTCTATTAATTATGGTTTGTAATTTTTTTTTCAGATGTCGACGTCCTACACATTATTCCCAACCCGTTCCCTAGTGTATGGCACACGGCTGACGACAATTTTGACGCTCTAGACTTCAATACCATCGACAACCTTAACAAAATCTTCCGCGTGTTCGTCGCCGAGTACCTTCATTTGACACCATAGCGAATTTGGCGGGTAGTGGTCATAGACTACGCATCTTGATGCAGTGCGATCACGCCGTTGACTTGTCTATGGTAATGACTGACAGTGACAGGACTTCTCGTAACAGCTCTATGCTCTGAGACATTTAAAATTATCTATGCAAATCTTTAAAAAAAATATATTTATAAATCTTTTTGGAATTTGGATATTTAGTCGACTTCAATCGACAAACCTAAATTGCTATATTGTAAATATGTATATGTACAGATGTTTATAAAAATAAGATCTTCGGTCGATAGAGAAAAAGAAATCGCCTTGCAAACCCCCAAATGTCCGAATATTAAAGCATAAATTAAATACCCTGTTTTGACTATCCGATTTTCCAACCAACTGATTGGTATACTTGGATTCATGAATTCTTACCTTGTTTTTTTATTATATAAAAAGTTGTTACTATGTACTTATATTAAGTCATGCATATTCGATTTCACTATATTTTAGTATGTGTCAAATGAATTCTTAATCAATTTTCTTTAAATAAATCATTCGCTTATAAATAATATAAAATACAAGTGAAAGGCCTTGACAAACGGCGATTAGAACAAACAACGAATATTGCAAATAAATCAATTACAATATTATCATATTATATGAATTTTTATATAGAAATAGATATTTCTTTGTATACATTATTTATTATTAAAATTTATTTTGTCAATTTTTCTATAGATATGTTCATTGAAAGGTATTGAGATTAAACATTCCATATTGTCTATACGTTTATATTGAAAATTGGTTTTTTCAAAATTTAAATAATAATAGCATAAGATTGCCTTCTCGTATGGGAATATTCAAGTATTACGTAACCCAATTTGGTTCAAAAAAGGTCACGTTACGATATACGGGAACGTGGGATATAAATTCTTTAAAAATACTGTAAGGGAATACTTGAACGCTCCCTATTTAAAATGACATGTACATACAATGATATTATAGTTAAAAGATATGTTATACACCAACAAATCAAACGATAGAAAAGAGATAAATGATTAAACCAACAAGAAAAAAAATAGTTTTGTCAGTTGCGCGCAAATGCAGCAACCAATCTCCTAAAGGTATGACGTCCTAATTAGGATGTTTTTGCGTCTTCAAAATTATGCGCTTATAAGTATATATATTTTATATAATATCATTGTGTACATACTACATTGTCTTAGCATATATTCAAAAAAGCCTTTGCAACAAATATTTTAGATGTTAAAAGTATACTTATTAAGATGTACTGTTTTTTAATTGTATGTAGCTCTTCTGAAGTTCCTATATAGGTTGTGTTTGACTTTATATAAAAGTGACAAATAACCTAAAAGTTTGAGATTTTTTTATTTTATACATATATTTATATGAAACCTCTTTGATTCACTTATTTTTCTTAATTTATTTACATTTCAATATAGCACTAAATGATATTTCTGTATAGCCTTTTAAATGAAATTATTTTTGTAATAAAAAATCATAATGAAATGAAATTCTATAAGCTTAAGGTGACGCCTTTGTAATGTTTTAATGTCTTATGTGTAGTAAATATAATATTTATCGTTATTAAAAATGCAAGCATTTAAACCTTTTTTCATTTATGTCATCCAACACATCCCCGGAAGCTTAGAATAGTAACACTTAGAACCGCAATATTGGCTCAAAGCGAAGCTATATCAAAGTAGTCAATTTTGTATATGTTTGTACCTATGTTTTTTTGTAGATTTTTCGACATTTCTTGGGTAAATTTCGTATAACAGCTTACAGCAACATTATCGGTGGGCTTGTGTGCGTGTCACTGAGTATAAGAATGTACTTTTTACGTTTACATATATACACAGTTTTGACTTTTACTTACGCAGGACTATTAATTAAGGGACTATCAGTCTAAAGTCTATACGTATAGACGTATAGCATATAGATGCTTGCGCATACAAAACTCTTAAGGTCAGCAACACTGCAAGAGCGTTGTCATTTACGGAGGATCAAAAAAACACAATATAACATTTATTAACAATTTATTTAAAACATACATTTAAGTATATAAATTGTTACATAATAATTTACTGCGGTAGCTCTATCACATGCAGAGGAATTTACTTATATTAGTTTTTTTAAAATACAGTATCTTTGTTGCCAGTTAGAATAAGAATCATAAATGTGTATCCATTATTAACCAACACATTGAAAATTAAGATAATTAAACACTAGTAGCAACAACGCAATTTTATTTTAACAATTCGACAGTTTCACTTCTATATATTAATATCTACATTACGTGAAATCATTAGGAGCAGCTACTCCTAATAATGAACTGTTCTAATATCGAGGGATATTTTATAATTTTACATATTTGTATAAAAAAATTGAACTACATAAATAACATCAATTTATCTAGAACAAAGCAAACGAATTTACATAAGTTAATAACTTAAGTTTCTTTAGATTCAAAAAACTTTAATTAGGTTTTTATCCTATACTCAATTCAAAAGAAAAACTTTAATATCACTCTTAACACATTGCTATTTTATTTACTTTTATTAGACTGTTCGAAATATGAAAACAATAAGGGTACACTATTGGTACTTTTATGACAGTATTGCTGGTATAAAAAAGTTTAAATCCAAGACTTTTCAAACTTTATTTCCTCAAACCTAAAACAAACGCCGAATTTATCTATGTATTTCATTGCTTAATAACATAATAGAGGTTTTGTGCTTAGTAATATGCATTATTACACTTGCATTGAAAATACTAAATGCAATATTTCATTTTGCATATTTATCAAATAAAATAGTTGTATTAATCAAAAATGATTTTGGATTTTTTTAGATTTTTAGGTAGTTCATACAGTTAATTTATAAAGAATTAAATATGTATAAAAAGTTCAGTGTTGCAAGCAACTATAAATAATCATTAATTCCCTACCACCAATTCAGTAACATCACAATTCGTTAAATTGTCAATTTATTTCTATAAACTCTTTAAAATATACTATCTAAGAAGGATCCTTTAAACTTTTTCATTGCCTTTTCTTCCATTTCATTCAACTTGCTATCTAAATCTTTTTCGTCTTTAACTAAACTTAAATTTTTACTAACATCTTCATTTTTTACAATTCCTTCAACTTCAATATTATCTGACTTCAAAATGTCTATACTGTCTTCCTTCGTTTCATCATCTGTTTCATATTCTACAATATTTTTTAATTTTTCAGAACGATTATTATTTAATATTTCATTATTATCTTCAAAACTCATTGTTGTGTCAGATAATTCAGATTTTAAATCATGATTATATTCTTTGTTTTCATTCAGCGAAATTTCCTCATTATCTGTCCTTACAATGGATTTATTTGATTCCAATACGCTTGGTTCACATACAATGGAACTAATATCTGATGGTGTTTCATCATAATGAAGAATACAGTTTTCTGATTGTATACCCTCATCTATATTTTCAATCACACTGTTTTCTTCCAAAGTGATATTTTTTTCTTGAAATACATTAGTTAGAGATAGCTTATGGGCTATTTCTGAATTATTTCTTTCTTCATTGTTTTCATTAACTTCAATATTATTACAATGTTCACCAACACTATCCATATTATCATGAATAACATTAGTTTTGATTTTCGACCGCTTTATTTTAGTGCCTGTAACATCCTTATTTTTTATAGACCTCTTTCCTAGTTTGTATTCCTCACTCTTGTCTTCATCCTTTAAAAAAATATTATTCTTTTTCAATTTGTACTATACTTTTTTTAAATTGTCATGACTATGTCATACCCTACATTAGTGATATAAAATGCCACTGATTTATTTGGTATAAAGGAAAGTTAATTGTTCGTTCTTTTAAATTAAATTTTTCACAATAGAAATTATCAATTATGTTGGCCTTACCTTATCAGTTATTTTATTTCTTCGCAGCACTATATCTTCTAACATAGCATCGAATACTATAAGTTTTCTCAGGTCACCATTGACATCTTCAAATTTTAGGTTGGATTTAGGACACATCCAATGGTGTACATTTGATAAGAAGTTTAAGTCTTTCTACAATAAAAGTTTAAATGAAGGTTTTGAACAACATACCTACTGAACACAAATAAATATTAGTTTTTGCATTAATTACAAATAAAAAATGCCTTTATTTGTTTAAATTTAATATACATAGGTATATGCCAGAAAAACAATGAAAAACAATAACTGTAAATGGTAAAAAAAGAACCAACTTGTTGCTTGACAAGTGCTCTACTTCTTTCTGTTAACCATAAAATATTTGGTTGAAGTCCATTATTAAATAATTTATGGCATATCTCCTAATTTCGTCTGCCCTATTGTTCCTTTATTTTTTACTGTATAGGTTTATGAAAGGTTAGTTATTCTCATTTTCTTAGTTTGTTCCATACTGAAACTCATCTATTTATAGCTACCACCAAATGTATTTAAACATAGATGACTGGCAATCATAGATCATAGCTTACCATTACATCAATAGATGTAGCCCAAATGTAAAAATCAACACTAGAGAACTGGGGAAGCCCAATATAGTCATCATCCTTATAGACGAGTACACTCCAACTCCTTCGGGTAAAGGATACTAAATCAGACATCGACTTTATAAAGATTTGCTTCTTGAGAAGGGCTTTAGTTGGTTCCACTACTATGTCATCTGAAAAAATATATCATACAGATTAGCATAATAATAATCTTTACTGATAAAATACATAAAAACAATTCAAAAGTGAAATGAGAAATTATGACTCTGTTGATTTTCAGTGAAATAATTCTGTAAATCTATAGTCCTTTGATTTTTATACTATATTAGAGTATTAGAGAATGCCGTAGATTTAATTGAGTATAACATTCAAAACTTCTTTGATAAAGCTAGAAAGAGAAAGCTTACCTGAACTAAATGATGTCCATTGATTTAAACAATATTGCCATTCTTTCACTTGTGCATCATCTTTGCAAAGTATTAACACTGGTTGCTGGAGAAGCTTGCATATGGCATTGAGAAATAATACAATTGTCACAGATTTCCCACTATTTGCTGGAAAATTTAAAATAACACCTGGTTTTTTCTAAAACAAACAAATATTTTATTTTTTAGTAGTTACATATCTCCTTATGTATAATTTAATGTCTCAATTTACAAACCTTTTTAAATTGTTTCCAAAGAAACCTTAGACCATCAACCTGATGGTCATAAATGTTGCAGTTATCAACGAACACATCTTTGTCACTTTCTTTACTCAAATATAATCTTTCAATGGGCATATTTGTACCCATTTCAGCTCCTTGCTTTCGCTTTAGTAGTTCACTTTCACCAGGACAGATTTTGATTTAATCTATTCAATATCGATAGAGTCATTAGTAATATGTATAACATTTCCAAGTAAAATAACGCCACAAACACAGAAACACTGGTTTTATGTATTACGACGTCTTCAAACTCCTGCATGATGTGTCTGTTAGAGTACACATGATCCCAAAACATTAGACTAACGAAATTTCACACTTTCCACTAAAACCTTTATGAACAAACTTAAAAAAACATAATGAAGCCACTCGTGTTGTTTGTTAGTTGTTTAGGTTACTTTTAAAATATACTAGGGTTAACAAGAATCTGCGTAATAATTTTTTGTCCTTTTGACAAACTTCTTTTTGGTATCGTATGTGCGATCTTCGCAGTGTTATTTTATTATTTCAACAAATACAAATCAATATACGCTTATGACATATGAGACAAATGGTATTAGACAGTTGAAATGTTGGCCTGACGCCTGACGGTAATTGTCAAACGTCAATTTTCTTTCTTATATTATGGCATTAGCGTCTAGCTTTTTGCCAATGTCAATGTAATAAAAGGCAACGTGGTCAAGATAAAAGTCAAGTAAAATCGTCAACAAGTCGTCTTTAGTCGAGTCAGTCAGTCGTTTCGTTCTGCCCTTCGTAAAGTGATAGTGAACTTTACGAAGAACCTCGACGAATCTGAAGCTCTACTCCGAACACAATCGATGTCGATTTTTATTATTATCGATACAGTTTTTGAGCAACTTCGAATTGATATAAAAACTTTTTTGTTTCTGTTTCGATTACATTCCGATAAACTGATGTGCGATCCGATTCTTTATTAGAGTATATTTAGTCTCATAGCTCGGTTAGCAGTATCAAAATTTTTCGATATCGACGACGATTGCATTCGGAGAGCTGCTCAAGTTAGTCACGGCCATGTTGCCTACATTTAAATAAGGAAAGGTCCTTTTTGTCATAAAGATTTTCCATATTTCTGACAAATTAAGTAGATAAAAGGAGGGCGAAAAGGGACAATACTAGCTTGAGTAGGTTTTCTATTAAATGGTGGTACCACCCTGGGTTATTCATTCTATCGGCATGTAATAAAACCACCATCTAAAATTTTTGGTGTCGAAACCAGGTTATATTAATATATTAGTTATAATTAACATACGATACGGCTTCATATCACTATTTATTTACTAACTCCTAATACATTAACTAGACTTGTTATTAAAAAAAATACTTCTAACAATTAAAAGTACTTCGTAGGTACTTTAATTGTGAATTATGTATCTTAATTTGAACGTAGATACTATAGCCTCTTTAGCTCAGTGGTAGAGCACTGGTCTCGTAAACCAGGGGTCGTGAGTTCAAACCTCACAGGAGGCAAGGCAGTTTAACTTATTAGACTTTTTTGAATAAAAAAAGGATGTCTTTAAGATATTTTTTTATTTAATGAGCTAATAGCTTTTGTTAAAAAAAATATCTTGTAAAACTAAATCGCAAAGTACTTACTTTGAGTTTATTTTTTAAGATAATTTGAGGGTAAATATTACGTATTATTTTTAAGTATTTAAATAACAACATAGACTACTTAGAATAATTTATTAACATGCATTTTTTTTGTTTCAGATAAAACAAACATCAAAAATAAATTAAGGACATAAATAATTACTCAAAAAACTATCTTACTTTATTTTTTTCCGGGCAACATTAAGAACTACATTTCAAAATGTTTCGTTGTTATCTGTGGTTGATTTGCGCGGCAATTTTGACAAGCTACTGTGGCGCGAACTACTGCAGGGACGCCAACCTCTGTTGTCCGGGCCGTGACAGCTCGTGCGTCGTTCAGAAATCCCATCAAAATGCGATTATTGAAAATTTGACGGACAAGCCGTGTTATTGTGACCATGCGTGCTTGAAGCTGGGAGATTGCTGTCCGGACTTTCGGGAAACGTGTGGAGGTAAGATCTTTGTTTTAAAATTTAATTTAATATATGATTTGTGCCTGTCATTGCATGGGTTAGGACTCAGGTTAGCCATCTTGAGAGCCAGGGTCAGAATGTTTATAATACACTACCACTTGGGATGAACTTTTTTATTATAAACTTGTTATTATGATGAAGAAGTTTTTAAAAATATATTTTAAAATACATCGTCAATATAGTTTTAAAGAAAATCATCGATATCTTTATTTCTTGATGCCTTACTCCTATTTTTTGTAGCCTAACTGTCGTAGCGCGAAATAAATGATATATAGGTACCTCGATAAATGTATTATCAAACAAAAAAATATTTTTTCAATTAGAATCAGTAGTTCCTGAGACTTTCAAACAAACAAACTCTTAAGTTTTCAAATAATAGATTATTATAGAATTTAACATTTATAATCCTAATAGGTATATAAGTACATAATGTTGCCAGTAAAAAAATCCTGATATTCACTGAAAAAAAAAACATTATCTTCTATCATTCCTTGTACGAGCAATTATTATTGGAGCCTGTCAAATTATTTAAGCAAAAATCATAGCAAGGTAATTGGTTCTATTTATTTTTTTGTGAGGATCTTTATATTTTTATCACTATATTATACAAGCCGCCTTCCGCAGTGAGTCTGTCTGTCCCAATGTATGCTTAGATGCTAAAAATTAGGAAATGGATTTCAAAGCGACTGCTTAAAAAAGCGACTCAATGGGGAGGTGGGGTCGTTAATACTACATACAAAATATTTTATAAATTACGACTAACATTTGAGAGGCAACAATCATTAGATATACATATTTACTTACTTTCTCATTCACAATTAATTATCCTCGTTCCATGAAATCGTATTTTTCGATACATTTCTGGCTCATGTCATTAAATAATAGTCATAATTACTCTCAGTCCGCTATAAAATAAAATAAAAATAAAAACTAATTGTTGTAATAAGGTAAATTATATAATCTATAATTTAGCGCTCAGTGGCGCCATCTAGGTTTATTAAATGGGAAGATTCCTTGTGTCGTTGTCTTTGCAACCGGTATAATGTGCTTCTACAATAAAAAACTAAAGTGAATATTCCTATCTATTATTTAATTACACAAACCACTTCAACACTAATAAATAAACTAATATATGATATAAAACATAGTACTCGTATAAAACAAAGTCTTTTTCCGTCTGTCCTCATGTACGCGGATATCTCTAAAAATACGGAACCCATTTTCATGCATTTTTATCAGATAGAGTGATTCAAGAGGAAGGTATATGTGTATAAATGCGGGTAAACGGGGCTAGTTGTTACATATATTCAATATTGTTATTATTTTCAACAATATTAATAATAAACTTAATAACACGCAGGCAAAACCACAAAGCGCGTATAGTCTAAAAGAAACCCTTACATCTTACAAAAAACACTTCTGCAATTGATTACGAAATAACAGCATTTCTCTGAAGGCATCGCGTGTTGCACTTCGTAGATTTAATCATATTTTTAATATAACATTGAGATTTAATACTTTTATTGTGTTGTATAATAACAGGGGAAATGGAAAAATGGTAAGCTATGTGCTCACTTCAAGCGAAGCTACATCGAATTGAATAAATATATTTTTATCCATTTAAGTATAACTAGCTGTTGCCCGCGACTCCATCCGCGTGAACTTTCATATAAACTTTGACCCCCCCCCCTCTTCCTCCCTTATAACCCTTTTTTGCAGTAAAAAAGTAGCCTATGTCCTTCGCCTGGCTCTAAACTACCTCCCTGCCAATTTTCAGCTGAATCGGTTCAGCCGTTCTTGAGTTATAAGTGAAGTAACTAACACGACTTTCTTTTATAT
>DWAJ01004845.1:0-12308 GCA_018238005.1 Eurema mandarina | reverse complement strand
CGTAAAAACTACTGAATGGATTTGAATGAAACTTTACCACAATATAGCTTATACATCAGAATAACACATAGGCTACAATTTTTAAGGATTAAAAGGGAGGAAAGGGAGGGTCACAGTTTATATGAAAGTCCACGCGAACGGAGTCGCGGGCAATAGCTAGTGTTAAATAAACCAAAAGCGAGCTCAAACCGACTCGAATATTTCTACAAAGAACAGTCTGTATCAACATTTGGCGAAGTCTGTCGCATACCTTGCTTCAGATTGTCGATAAAATTCGCAAAATCACTGCGAAGCTCGGAATAGTACCGTATAAACAAGTGAGTGAGCTTCGTAAACAGATGCAAACTGATACAGGCATTGGGATACTTTGTAGTTTTTGAATACAGCTACCATCCGTGTCCCGTTGCGATGTATCTCGCATTAACTCTGAATCATCAGGTATTATTGGAATTGGTAGTAAACAACTCTAAATAATTAAAAAAATATGTGCCAAACAATCCGCTTAGATCAAAACCTGGATAGTAGTAGTTTTTGGATGTTAGTAATTTCATTGTTTGAATAATATTGCAGAACAAAATTAACACATATTCGAAAAAATATAAAGCGATATAGCGAATAGAGCGTCTTTACCATTAGATGAAACTGTATTATAGCGAATTTAGTTACTTGGACGTGTTTATAAACATTTTAGAGACATGGCCACAACATAAACGTACACAATCACTATGAGGAACTAGAAAAACATTCCAATTTTGCCGAGTGGAAATCCATCGCAGAAACTGCGTCGATAAAGTCCGACATTCCATAGAATTTTAATTCGCCCGCTGGAAATTTCCGCAACTAAAACACCTCAACAACTTCATGCCGAATTCAAACTTCCACAGTCAATCACAAACAAACAGTTGAAAAGCGAAAATAGTACGTATTTGTTTCGTCATCCCTTGTTAAAACTTTCGGCTACAGAGTAAAGTTGGTCCATAGCGAACGCGCCCGTTCGGTAGCGGACAAAAAGTCGCTTCATGTTTTTCCGATTCCGTGTAATGAGTAGAATTAGACGTTCCGAATGCGAGTAATTTCCATTTTCTGATTGGAACATTCGAGACGCACCTGCGCCTATTTGTCAAGCGCTGACAAATATTCCCTGTAAATATAAATATATAACAAATTCATCGCGGTTTGCGTTTTATGTTTATGGCTTTTGTGCTAGGCTTTATATCTTATCTTTATGTCGCGTTATGAATCTTTAAATTGACTTGGAGATGAGAACAGTAAAATTATCCTGGGTGTTTATTGGCGCTGCGGTAATATTTAATAGCTTAATTAAGGTTTCGGAACAGAGTACTTGCTTCAAAAGACGTACATTACGAATCATTACCAAATTAAAGCTTGTTTTTGATACTTAAAGTACTGAAGTTTCTAATAATGTGTTATGTCTTTCCTATGTTTTGTACACGCTGTACTTCGCTGTTTTATTGTGTCTAACTTGTTTCCGTATTTTGCTTTCAATATTTTGTTATCGTTTTGTGCTGTGCAGGGCGATAGAGAATCTAACTAGGTAGTAATCATAAAATTCGGAATAGCTGTTTTTAAGTTACATAAGTAATCATATTACAACAACATTTAAAAATTTAATGTCTTCGACGCTATCTCCGATAACGCATAAGATCCGATAGCCACATAGAACAAGCGTGCTTTACACAAAAGCAAGTGAAAATAAAAAGGAATGTTAACGGGATCCGAGAGTTTTTAAATATGAAATATTGCTGGCTCAGCAAATTGTTGGCTCTCAGCTCTAATTGGTGTAGTTAGCGAATATTTGTGTATTACGCGGGCGCACTATGAATGCGAAATGAGTTTGCGCAAAAACAAAGGGAACGGGACGAATTTTAATTTCGGGATATATTTGATGCTCGTTAACTATTTTTGGTCGTCTCCGCTGTTGTAGCAGCCGCTAGCTTGTTTGACGAGGTGCGTATTGTAGGGAGTTGATGTTGTTGAAATTATTTCTGAACTATGACGTCACGGGTGTTCACTTCGTTGATATAATTATTTTTCATTATACCGCACGGTCGAATAAGGATGTGTGAATTTATTTGTCTTGACTATTTAAATAGAATTTAAGGTTAAGGATAGTTGGAGATTTCTACCAGGCAAACATGACGTAACAGGAAAGAAATATATGAAAGACTTTGCTAAGTAGCCTGTGACTGTTACTTGAAGACAGAATACAAAAGTAAAGTAGGTATTGAACAAAGTTCCGAATAGCCCATAGTCTACAGGGATGAACCATTTTATTATGAGCTGAGTTTTGTATCATTTTTTTAATAATAGTGTTGAGACGATAAGTTGAAGCATTTAATGTTACGTAAGCCACATTCATTCGAAGACATTTGGAAGAGGTATATTGGATGTAAATAAGTATTACCTACATATAAAACAGGTTATAATGTTAAAAACAAAACCTAAAATTGTATATCAAATTAAGATCGCCGATTTAAAACGAAATCAGCTGTAGAGCTTAATTTTTTTTCTTCCACATAAAGGTTAAAATGCAAGGAAATTTGGCTGAATTTCCCCGAGTATATTTTACACAAACCCCTTTCGCAATCCCCTCAATAATAGATGAGACAACCTAACTTCGCGTTTGTACCGACACTTTGGCTTTCACACTTAAAAACTTTCAAATGATCCCATCTTGAGGTTACTTGCACACAAAACTCGACCTTATTACCTTTTGTTAGAATCTTATTTGGAATGATACCAGATGAAAGGGTTGGCGTACACATCGCACGTGTTGAATTAGGCATGTGTTAAAAGCTTAATGCACTAAATAGGGAATAGCAAACATAACGTACTTATTTTTCCTGAAAAAAATAATTAAATTTAAGAATAAAAACATAAAATTAAACATTACACTTCCACATTTTATAAAGTTGGTGAGATTCGAGGAATTGTATAATAGATGAATTTGATTGATGGCGCTTGACGATTAAATGGCGATTTTTTAAATTTAAAAATAGAGTAGGTATTTAACATGTATGTAATGTGATTTTTTGTTATTCATCGACGTTAAAAAACTGCTCTATGGTATTTTTTTATTTATTTTTTTTATTTTATATAGAAGATGCATCAAAACAGCATATACTTTATAATTTAATAAAGATATTATATGAATAAAGAACAATCCTTGCACTTTGTCCTGGCATTAATGATAATTTAATTGTGTTTTTATTGTGTTCGAAAAAATATATTTTCACGCCGCTAAAGGATACCACAGCTAGATATAAAGGCTCCACGTTCAAATGAATGAACTGCGTTGCATAATATTTGAAAGAACCTTCCAGAACCTTTATTCCATCGACCATTGACTCGTCTTAACGAACAGACTCGCAAATGAATGTTCACTTCAACAATTTCACCCCTCACCAAATTCACTTTTCAGCCCTTTCATAATTATTCTATCTCGTTATATTTCGAGTACTCACTGCTAGTGATGTCCGGTACAGTATGTGAAATAACCGATATATTGTCACTAGCACTGATATTGCAAATCTACAGGCAACGTGAAATAATTGATTTTAATCTGTATAGTTCGATTTTTGTCTGATATTGTTTAGTATAAATAATCTATTCAGGTAATGTGCCTGAATGTAGTAAAAAAAAATCTTAATAATTTAAGTAAATAATGATAATATTTTTTACCATTTTCGGCTTTTAAGCTTTTTCCTTTATACCTTGTAATAAAAATATGACGATTCAAGTGTTACTTTACCTAATATTCACTTCTTCATTACTTTACAACACAATATTTCGAGTCATGTAACAAAAACAAGTATTAAATAACAGTGATAAGTAGCAGTTATATAGCAGGTGTTACAAATGAATATAGCAGGTTAATCCTACCAACCTAATTCGTAATTAGACGGGTCGTGTAACGGACATAATATAACATTTTAATTTCAGCCTACAATGATAATATTATAATCATATGTAAATTTGTTTTAGGATTCTGTTTGGGTTTAACTTATAATTGCGAGAAGCTTAAAATGGTCTGTTAGAAAGTTGAGTATATTTTTGTTTTCCTTAATATATGTTGTTAATGAATATTTTGTTATGTTGATAATAGTGTCATGTTGGGTATTGTACGCCAAACTACTGAACAAATTTCTATTAGACTGCGATTGTAATGCTTATATAGATTACGTTGGCAATTATAACTATATGATGTTCCACGCTTTATATTTTTTGGCTTAACATTATTAAATTTTAATCCAAGTCAGATATCTTTATACAACCAGGTTAAATATAGTAACACTTTTGAATCGTCATAGTTGTACAAAACAAGCATTTGCCACTGGTTCGAAAGACGGACTGCTGAGAAGAACCGACAAAAATCTAATAGTTGAATTACTTAGTATAACTACATTGTTAGTAGTTTAATTGCGTGATGTATCAATTAAGAGGGTATTTAGAAATATTCTTGACATCGCACTCACGGAAATAAAACTGTCCCAAACGGAAGTACTTCAATGAATTATCTACCATTATAGTAGCGAATAACCTTAATTTATATTAACAAATGTCATTTATTAAACTGTACCTTTGTTAAATAGACAAATAAATAAAATAAACTGAGTGTTAATCCGTTTTTAAAAAATTGGATATTTTATACGAATTCTCATTATTTTATTTTCAATTGTATTTTCAATGCCTACGCAGATACTGCTAATGGCCATCATTATCCATAACAATTTACTCATACATTTACTTTTAATATTTGCCTCACAAATGCATTATGTATAACACGTTAATATAAAATCATTCAACTCAAATGTAACTGTTGAAACAAACTGCATAATATTAAAAGGATCTCAGAATTTGATTCATTTTGCGTTCCGCGTACAAAGAGCGCTTCAATGTAGCTACGAATAAATATATTTCATCTAAACTTTTATATTTTCTACGTATACACAGTTACAGTTTATTCACAATTATTTTACAACGAACGATTTTTTTTAATTAGCAATTGGCTTAAAACTTCGCCAAACATTTTGTGAATTAAATTAATTATAAGACAATCATTACGTGTGCAGTGCAAATGTTTACAACGAATTATAACATTATAATTAATTAAATGCTAATTTTTTATTGAAATTCTAACTAACTTTTTCTCTTTGTTTTACTTTAAATAGCAGTTCTAAGTCTCAAAGATCAGTCCATAATTCAAAGTATGAGACATCTTTCTATAACAAAACGAATTCTTATCTTATAAAGCAACAATTGTTTTTGCACAATCAAGCATTAAGGAAATTTACGGGCGCCGGCGTCGCGTCGTCGCGTTCCTTAAAAAGATAGCCTCAAACTTACCGTTATTTATCGCTGCTTTTGTAACCTTATAGTAATAAAGAAAGTAATTAATTTTTTGAAGATAGTATAAAGTTTATTTTAACCTAATCTCGAGGACGAAGATATTATATCTTAATATATATAAATCTCGTGTCACAATGTTTGTCCTCAATGGACTCCTAAACCACTTAACCGATTATAATAAAATTCGCACACCATGTGCAGTTCGATCCAACTTGAAACATAGGATAGACTACATCCCGGTATTGCCCCGGGAACGGGAACTACGCGGGTAAAACCGCGGGGAACGGCTAGTAGTTTATATTACGTTATAACTCGTAAAGCAATATATTATGTACGTTATCATAGTTACATTTTATTTTTTCAGTCGTCTGTTAACGTAAGAATTTAAATGAAACCTTAAAACCCCATAATATATAAATCAGAATAAAATTTTCTAATCGTACAAAATTTCCTCATACAGCAGTCTAATAAAAAATAGCACAAATAAATCAAACCAAACAATATTTAAAACCTATTCTGAAAACCCATTAATTAGAAGAAATAAATTCAACGCACTTACCTTGAATTTATTTCTTGTAATTAATGTATTTTGATCGAAATAACCCCGCCTGATTAAACAGGTAGGGAGCATCTGTATCCATTAGAAACGTCATTGCATAAGCTGTCATATTTTTACCCTCAAAATGACTGGATCGGTTGGCAACTGTTCTTGTCTTTTGTTTGTGGTCTCCATGTGTTTAGAAGAAGAATAAAAAGTTTACGTCAAAACTCTGACGTATATTCTAAAATATCTATGAGATAAAAATACCTGTTAAGTAAATTTTGAAATAGCTGAATAACTGAATAGTCCTTTCAAAATGACTAATTAATTTATTGAGGACGTAATAAAGAATTGTTCCAGGACCTTTCTAGAAATTATTCATAGAAATTGGTGATTTTGGATGCCATACTAAAACTAACGAAGTAAAGTAGTTTTTAAATAAGTAATAATATAAATTAAATATTATATGACACAATAAGAAGACCAACCGTTTACATAAACCATATTTAAAATCTAAGTATTAAAATGGAGAACGCTAATGTCAATGTAAGCCAGCCAATCAGCATTGGTAATACTATGAATATGAAACAAACGGAGTTCGATCGAAGCCATTTCTCACCACTCGATAAGCGAACACCTGCGCGATTCAGAGAAAAATATCATCTAATGAAAGCGCGCTCTGAGCGACATGACGAATGATGATCGAATCGCCGAGCGAAGGAGTTTCATAATTACTCCCATTTCCATGTTTAATGGGTTTCGTAAAAATAGATATGATTTATCGAACATTTAGCGAACGGAACAGCCCTGAGTTATTGTTCTATTTGTTGGTGTTGGGTCACACTGTCACGCTCAACGACAAATCTGAGATCATAACGATATTTTTATGTAATAATTTGTAAACTCTAGGCTCAGTTTATATTAAATACGTTCAAAGAGCTACTTGAAAAGTTTCACAAAGAACATATTATAACAAAGTATCGTGATACTGTAAAGTGAACCGCGCTTGTATCGATGCCGGCCTGATAATATCCACAAGCGTCGTGCAGCGAGGAGCGTCGCCGTAACGCCCATATAGACATCGCTCGCTCGCTGCCTCCGAGTGGGGCAAGACACGAGATCGTAGCTCATTCACCAACACACACTATCTCTACAGAGATCTTATGATATCCATGAGCATGCTTGTTTGTGTGGAGTCGCGAAATTGAAAAATAAGCGTGCTTGCTTCAAGTTATGCCTTCAGCAATGCAGAATACATACATACAATGTATACATTTTGACAATAGGTATTCTGCTAGATTATAGAATAGATGACAAATGGCCATCTTAACAGGTAAAGATACCATCTATCTGCCAATCATACATCTGTTGGGACGTTTACTAGAAATCATTTAGTTTATTAAGTTTAAAAAATTATGACATAAAAATAAATTCGTTAAACTATGCAATTAAATCATCTAAATAATTGAAGTTCTCATTTTTCTTTATTCATTCTACAAAAATAGAATCTGTCGCCATATCTTAAAACTTAGACCAAGCCAGTTGAGCTCTTTGCTCTGAAACCGTTTTAACATAAATGTATGATAAGAATGGTATACTCTAATATAGGAAATCAAGTTAAATATATTGGATAAAACTCTATTCCACACAAACGCTAAAGACTTTTAAACTACCTTTGCTTAGGAGAAGATGCTTTTTATATTACGTAAACGTTTTTCTAACAAAATCTTTTAAAACTTTTGCTCGGAGCTTAAGCTGTAATTCACGCTAAATCGTTAGTGCAGTTTCTGATCGGTCTTATGTCGATTAATTCTTTTAAACCTCACTTTTTCTAGAAGCAATTTGTTACGTCAGATTACAAATATAGAACATAGTTTTCCAGCCAGAAATTTTACCCTAATCATATCTTAAACGAATTTCTGGAAGAAAATCACCAAAAGCGTAATCTAACAAATTGGTATAAAACAAGAACTATCAATACTCCGGAGGCTTCATATGTCAAATCTGAGAAACACGTCAAATAACTCTCTTAATAAGGTTTCGGCTGTCTAAGTTACCTCTTACCAGACACAACGCTGCCTTCCGAATGAATATAAATCATTGTTATCGGATAAATTAAATGAATCTTTTGATATGTTTCACCTAGTTTTGTCAAAATGATTGACTTTGATACAAGCGTCACACCGAGATACATACTATCTTTATTAATATACATTTCGACTAGAATGTATATTTCTTTTTTGACAGCTTTGAGGATCTACAGTATGAGATTGTATTTACAATCAGAAATTTAATATACTTGCTCAAGGGTTTGATTCCTACATTTTTTTTTATGATTTAGAGTAATAATCAATGTTAAGCCTTTTATTATGCGATGGTGGGCCTTCGCCCTTAGCCGTTTTAGGTGTGTTACACATCCCTATTTCTAATAAGATGTCATTACCTGATGCCGGGTTTTTGTGGGAATGGAAATCAGAACTTCTGAAATCTACCGCCTTCTGAAATGTATGATCTTCTCAGACATATCATAAATGACTGTGAAGACAATCAACCCCTTTACCGCGTTAACTACTTTTTCCAACTCCTAAGTCGACACGTCTGCTCGTCTGATCCTTTAAACCGGGACAAAAAGGGGACATCTCAAACAATTAACTTTAGAGACCGTAAAACAGAAATGGATCAAATATTAAAATTCAGGCTGGAGTCGTTGCGGCACGCGCCGGTTTAAAATTCAACAGTATTCGCCTTCTGCGTAATTTATTCAAGCAATTTTGGACATGCGACGCGAGAAAGTGGCCTCACGAAGCGCGAAGACGGGTTACCCTAATGCCTGGATAACCTTAACATTTCATAATATTACCTACTTTAGCTGAAATTGTTAAGTATTTTGCTGCTTTTTTGTAACTAGCCTGGTGGATAATTGGAGGTTTTTTCTTCTATTAATTGCTCTGAATTGTTTTATTTGAAATTAGTAGCATTATTATTTCATTTATCATCGTCAGTAACGTTTGTCTCATAAAAATTAACGTTATTTACTATGTCCTTTTGCTCTTTGCGGATGTCACTATGTGTTTTATATGTGTGTGACAGTACAAAGCACATTGAAAAGTAAATGGAAATAATAATTCCGCATTGTTAGGGCGGGATCAATGTTAAATCGCCATTAGCCATCATTAAAATTCAATTTGTGTTTATTCGGCGACATTATGTCGAGTACCTACATATTGTGTTCTGTTATTGTTAATTTGTACTTTTTAACCGACTTCAAAAAAGGAGGAAGTTTTTATAGGGGGTCATTTAGCTTTGCAATTCTTTAAGAGAGGTCACTTACCATCAAAAGAAACTCCTACTTAGTTGTCCATCTTTATGTAAAAAGCCTTTATTTATTTATTCTCGCGTAATAGATTCATGTTTTAAAACCGGCCTTTTTGTAGGTTCAGTTCGCTCTGATGAGATCAAAGATGATCAAATTTACGTTCATAAGTGGAAGCTCCAAATAGTTATAGGTACTATTATATTATTTTATTCGCTTTTGTCACGTTTATCGAACAACTATTATTATTCTATTGACACATCATCCAAAATGTAGTCAGTAAGGCGCTATGCTGAACTCCGAATCCTGCAAAAATTAACCACCAAACTTTTTGGAAGATTAATGGTATAGCAAAAGGTTATGTAACATTACAACAAATAATTTATTATTAAATATTAAAAATAGTGTTGACATTACGAAACTATTGATGGAATATTGAAAAATAAAGACTCAATAGTTTAAGAGTTATAGTAAACTACATAAACATACCAAAATCATTACCCTTTCTCTTAGCTTCGTCGTAGTCGACTAAAAAAGAGTTTCAAATGAATTTTACATGAAACTTTTCCTACATTTTCCTAAAAACCCTTCAGTATTCAGATGCGGTGTTAATTTTGGAGTGTCTAATTTGAATAAATCTTAAGTTGAGACCTCATCAGTAATCATAGATGAGTTTTCTATAATTTCAGTAAGGACCCTCGGGGTCATTTGCATTGGAGGCGGAGCTGCGCAGTCAGCTGCTGGAGTCAAAAACTAATCTTCAGAGTACTAAGTACTGGAATACTGGAGCACTAGCGAAGGAATGGAGTCGCATTAATTTTCAATTTGTGTATATTTTTACAAACTTTAAATGCTCTTTGATTTCTTACTGATATGCGTATATGTAGGTCGTAAAATTAACGTCTTAACAGTTGTAAGGGTAGGAGCATCACGTCATTGCTGACTTAATCAAGGTAAAAGGATAGTACTTATTAATAAAATAATTTTTAACAAAAAATAAACCGACTTCAAACTAAAAAGCAAAAAATAAATTTGCTTCCCACAAAGTAATACGCATTTTCATTTAGTATATCGAAATGATTTAATAGTTACTTTATAATTTAGAAGTCGGTACCAAGTAAATGCTACAACAATCTAAACAATATCGATTTAACCAAACAAACACTTATTGTTTTGCTTTAAAATAGGACCACCTCGGAGACATCCTCTTTCCAACAAAAAAAGAAATATCAAAATAACGAAGTTATCGGTGAACATACATAAAAAAAAATATTATACATACAGACGAATTGAGAACCTCCTCCTTTTTTTTGAAGTCGGTTAAAAAGAAATAAATGTTTAAAATAATGAAAATAAATTATCAATCCGCACGAAATGACATGCTTTAACGAGGGTGGTATTAGGAGACGAGCCGGCCTTTTGTTTATTTTTGAAGTAACATACTATTATTAAGTTATCCAATATCCATAATAAACAACACTAATACGAGTATCTTGGTAAAAAAAGCTGGCAAAAAAGTTTAAAGTGAGCCTCCAAATAAACCATTGCAAATATTCGACTCCACGTCTCTCGACGTCTGATATCACGAACATTATCGCCTTTCATTACACTGCCACTTTCAAGTATCAAGACTTGTGTGTTTATACGTGTCATGTCTTGAGTTATTCCACACCTTAGAACTTTATAAATTTTGAAAATATTCTAAAAATGTTCTAAAATAATAATAAAAAAGGTTTCTTGTGTCGCTAAAGGTGTCTTTAAAAAACTTTTTTTCATAATAGTTTTATGGTATTAAATTATCTTAGCTTATACCCCTACTTAAAAAATAACCCACGTATCTATTTAGCTTTATAGTAGTGAAGGGGATAATTCATCTATTTATCTTCTCTTACTTACATTGATTTAAGAAGAGAAAATATTTAAGTTACCTTTCATTCTTACGTGTCCCATACTAACGTGTCACTGTGTAGCACTTCTAGTTAAAATAAACGTTTTTTAAACAAACGCCTAACCTAATTGAAAGCATAAATAATTAATAGTTTAAAATATACAAGTCATTATGATATGCAGCTAGTCGAACAAAAACGTTCGAACAAAGGTCCATTCATACAACGGCAACGTAAACTTTGAAAGTAGTCCAAATGTTGGACGGACCGCATGTGCCGTAGGGTTGCCAGCTCACACTTTACCGCGACAATTAGTCTTGCTTAATTAGCTATTCATTTATCTATGCCTACTATTTTTTTATAGTGAGAGAAAGAACTCAAACCCAGTCATTGGCTTAAATTTAATAAATTCTTAAATTACTGGGATGGCTTTCAGAAAATTGATAAAGGATATTCTAAGAAATTATAATTACATAAATATTTGATTAAACGTAGTGAAGCTGTGTGCTTGTCCCCTGAGTGGCACAGTTTCAACGCGGGTGAACTTGCGTCTAGTTATTTATATAAGTAAAAGATAACATGCAATGGCCAAACAACCAATACCATTTAAAAGCGTTACTAACATGTAGCTTAGCTGTTTGCAAGAAATTTAATGATGACTATGACTGTGACAAGCAATAAATTAAATACAACTCGCGAGAGGCAGCCCTAGCACAAGTTACGTTATTATTCTGTCGGACAAAATACAATGCAGTGGAGTAGTCGAGCACTTCGGCACGTACGTGTGCACTTTGTACCGGGTTTAAAAAGCCCAAACTCGGTTCATTTCGCGCAGCTCCAAGTGTTCATATCGGTGGTTGCCTAATGAGTCCGCGTCCTTTTTTGTCTACTACTCTACTCTTATGAGGTCCTGGTACTTGGATCCTTATTACGCATTGAAAACTCTAACAATGAATCACTAATAATTTAATTATATTTCTTTTAATTTAGTACCTTAGCTAAACGCATAAAACCCCGCGTTTCGACGATAGTTAATTTCTTTTATTTTGACGACAATAATTATTTTTTTATACAACTGTTTCCAGATGACATCATTTGGTGCTACACATATTATACAAGACAATTTCATGCCCACTTTCAAGGTATTATATATATATGAATATTTTTTTATATTATTCAAGTTTGTACTAAAATAAAT
>DWAJ01004844.1:0-12312 GCA_018238005.1 Eurema mandarina | reverse complement strand
ATTGTCAGCAAATCTACAAAATAATTTTTTTTTATAAACGCGGATTATAAACTTAATATTGAAACATTAGATAACAATAATATAGTTTTCTTTTGTTAAAAATATGTTTAAAATCGATACAGTCGATCCAGAGATCCTTGGACACTTACACACAAAGTTAACCTAGTTACATTATACTGTTAATACTATCAATTCTTACTTACATATATATTTTAATAATAAATTCTTATAAGCAATCTTTATATATAATTAATAATACTTAAATAATGCCTAAGCTATCTTTAAAAAATATCTCCCACTCAAACTTAACCCTCCACTAAGTCCGGTACGTCACTGCGACCATTTATCACAGGACGATTACTAACCCTTACGAACCGACTGGCTGGATTTGCAAGAAAAATGGTGGTAATTGGACGGGCGAATGATAACCTGTATCTCTGGACTTAGCCTGACCGACGCTTATATTTTTTCCTAATAAATTTATCTACAAAAAACTCACACTTACACAAACACACACACACAAACACTTTCTAGTCATTATTTTTAACGTTTTTATGACGTTTTATCTTCACACTCTTTTCTTTTTTTTGGTAACATAAGTCTTAGTTGGCTGTAAGAAATTACTTATTAGCGATAAGGCCGCCATTGGCATTTTAGTTCTTGTTATTTGTACTTTTATTTAAATCTATATGAAATAAATAATAAATAAATATTTAAGCCTAAAGAAAAATTCTTAGTATTACTAAAATGTTTCATTGGATACTCTGTATATGTTTATATGTGTGTGGTCCATATGTATATAAATTATATGAGGGCGTTGGTGTCTGTTACATCGATCTTAAAAATTAATTACCTCAGTACTACTTTAAGCATTGTACTTATCATTATAACATTAACTACAATATATTCATTATCTTTCCATAAAACAAATAGACAGACAACACACAAAAAGTCACATACAAGAAACTAAAAGTAGCCCTTAAAAATTTTCTTTCAACAAAATGAAGTTTCACAAATTTCACTCTAAATAAAATAAGCTAAAATACTTCACCAAAAATTAATGGCCCCATATATTTATGGCGATTCCTGACACGTCATTTGTATATCAGACGTCGGAGTAATACAAAATAATGTCTTCATAACTATGTTGGGGATTGGCGTCTTCGATAATATGTTATTGTCAACCCTACATGCAAATGTGGGGTCTATCGGACCCTTATCAGTTATTTATGATACTTTAATGTCGTACTTGACGATTCTAAATTAGAATGCTTGGATTGTTTTGATATATTGAAATATGTTTTCGTGTGTTGTTATGTATTATAATTATTGTTTACTTAGCTTATGTATAGCATTTACGTTAGGGAAAAGAAATATGTAGAAATATATTAGCTATATTAACCGGATAAATAAAAAAAATGGTTTGGGTTCTAAGTGAGTATAACCAAGAAGAAGAGAGAGGAAATGTATTAGGACTCTTTATTTATCCTAAAATCTAAAGTTGTCTGAACAGTAGGTAAAGACAAACATCAGTACAGATATGTAATAGCTTATTTCGTTTAAAAACATATTTATTAAACTTATGTATTTTTATACCAAACGACAGATACAATCTAAGGGCATAACAAAACAAGACATCCTCAATAGCATAAAAGCTCGCATTTCCATACATTTACCGCCAATTTATCAGAGCATTCACCGAATCTCATAACGCAGTCAATACCGTACAAACTAGCCGACGGGACAAAAATACCATATTTACATATCTAACCCTCCACGGACGCGATACTTTGTCAATGACAAATAGTACTCGCCCCATTCAAGTTGGCGTTTTGACAATAAATAAGAGATATCAAGGAGTGGGCCTTTCCTACCCCGCGGATTTGCTTATAATAAATGACATGCGATGGACCGGAGAAGGGTTAACGGTACGGGATTAGAAATTTTGATTGATCGTGTTGTTTTAGCGTAATCACTTGATATGGTTTGTTAGGTTTAATAAGAAACAAATATAGTATATTATATGAGTTTTCCTTCAAGTATATAATACGTATGTGTCTGTTAAAATTTTTCTTCGATTTTTGTATTATATATTGTATCATCCCCTTGGTGTAGTGGTAATATAAGTGCCTTTGCGCGCAAGGTACTGAGTTCGATCCACGCACCTGAAAAATATGTATATGTTATTTATATATGAATCCTTTCGAAGTTTGAGTGTAACATATTGTGTATGTTTTAAAAAATAGTATGTACATATTATGTGTTATGTATATTATGTATATATAGTTGCCACTAATCAATCTCCGCTAATTTTGGGACTAGATGGCGCAATATTTAAAATGAACTGTCCTGAAGTATGTTTAATTATTATTCATTATTTGATAACTAACTTAGGAGATAATAATATAACATTAGCTCAATTCGTGTTCATTGGATGGAAAATGTTTTTTTTTATTATACAAGCTGTATATTATTTAACTAAAGAGCCCTTATTCTACGGATTTTTTCAAATTTAATATATAGAGACATATGAACAATACAACCTTAAGGCGATTAAAGACGCTCGTGTAACCCGCTACGAAAGGTCTACGAAGCTACGAATCGATTAATTATTATGATTGCGTCAGGCGTAGCAGTCATCAAAATTTAAATAGAGATTTCACTTTTTTGTTGTCATCTGACTAGTTAAGAGATCTGTCAAGCCAAATATAAAATTAAAAATTCATTTAAATATTTCAAAAAATGTTTAAATAGTGGTTTTGTCTTTGTAATAGTTTTGGTTAACAGACGTATTGATAAAAACATTGTCATGTTTTTCTAAGATATTGACGAAATGAAGGTGTTATAGATTAATTATCAAAAGAAAAGGATATAAGGCATTCCAACGCTACTTACTAATATACGAAATACAATAACACTGAAAAGTTGACTTACTGACGATAATTGACGCTAGTTTTATGTGATTCTATGACACTATAGAAGGAACTAGTACATTTCATTTTAATGTACTTTTATCGTCTGCCTTATCTTTAGAGTTCCTCTCCGTTTTCTCTTTTTTAAATATGATATATTTGATACAACGATCTCAAAGGCACTGGCATGTATGTATGTATGTATGTATGTATGTAACGTAGAACGTCGGCATTCGCGAAGGGTCGATGAGCGATGAGTCCAATAATTCAGCACGTATTAACACCCTTGAATAATAGAAAGGAAATCGCGCCCAATCGCCACTCGCCATTTGACGGGTTGATGGGGATTTGAAAATGTAATACGTAATAACACTACTTTTTGTGACTTTGACTTTGCACACTTTTACATTACAAAGTCGAATTTGGTAAAAGTGAACTTATGATTTATAAAATGCACTATTTTCAATAGAGATATTACAGAACTCAGTTAATTAAGATCTGTGCTTTCGTGGTAAAAAGTTAAAACCATACGTAGGATAAATATATAGAAATATAGATATAGTATACAAATCTCTGCTTATCTTAAACTATTAGTAGATATACTACATATATTAATAATGAATGTCTATGCATTTAATCTACCAATGTCATGTCAATTCTTTAGTGGCATGAGTATTTTTCGTACCTACAAGATTTTTTTTTCGTATTTCTTTAGGATTTGCTAAACAATGTTTTCATAGCTGGTATAGTTATATATTGATAACAAAACTGATGTTAATCGAACCTTGTCCCTTACCGGACACGTCAGATTGTCATCTGTTAATGACGTAAGGGTCTAAGGGGTATCGGGGAGTATTGTAATGATAGTTTTTATAGAAGGTTCTCGAAAGAATTTTTTAGAAGTTAACTAGTAATAGTACATGATGATTATGTAAAATTGTTGGAGATATGTGGGTATTCTTAGGTAAATTTTTGTTGAAAATTTCTATAAGACCAGCCATGCTTATACTAAGGGAGAGTATTGTAACGATGTTTTTTTATAGAAGGTTCTCGAATGTTTTTTTAGAATTTAACCTGTAATAAAGATTTGTGATGTAAAATTTTAAATTGCTAGAGATATGGTAATAGGTTTTAAGGTATTTTGTAGAAAATTCGCGAAAGACTTGGTCTGCCTCGCGGTTTTTTTTGTATACTGATATAAATAGCTTTCAGAACTACTAATGAATATTGTTTTCATATTATAATGGCAACACTATATTTTAGTAATTTAGGTATTATTAGTAAAATATAATAAGTAGCTTATATAGACTACGTGTGCATAGGCTAGTTGTAGCTACGCGCTGAAATTATTAAATAAATTTTGATAGTGTTTTCACTAATTATTTCTTTATATAGTACCTTTCATAACATCAGAGTTAAAGAAATGTCTAAAAAATAAAGTATCAAAATATTAAGGGATGAATTGCAATGGGGTCAGTCTGTCAAAAGGGGTGGGCTGTCCGGTCATGTCAAGATATTTATTGGGTTGTTTGACGTGAATAGTTTAATATTATTTGACGGGGGATGCTTTCTTCGGATCCCCGTCTGAGTGTCCGTCACACGCGATGTTATATATAGATTACTTGTAACAACATTGTATTATTGTTTTGAGAATATCAGAGAAGTAATATTTTTGTTTAAAAACATTGCTTTTGTTTAGACTAACAATGTATTAATTTTTGATGTTTCTAACCGATTTCGTAACACGATGATGTTTTGTCAATTCAACTGTATGAAATATTTTTTTAATAAGTATACAATACTTCAATGTTACCAAATAAGCCTAAACTAGCGGTATCTTTATTGAAGTATCATCACGTTTTCTTAAATAGAGAAATGACTTAAGATGAATATGCCTCTTCTGTTTTTTTTATCAAACCAGCCGTAAAAAGTCTTCTATCAAAGCCTCCAGTTTCTCTTTTCCTCAGAAGCCTATAATTACTTTAAGATTTACTTTATATAAAAAATAAGCTATTAACTTAAACTATAAACTAGTTTATAACCAAGCTAAGAACATTATGTAAGTCGGTCAAGTTACAAATGAAACTAGGGAGGGGCCAAAACTATCGACATCGGTTCGCGGTCGACGGATCGCGTTAACTTTGCATTATTAATGATTCATTTAGTTCACACTAACCAGGCGCTCTTGAACCCTTTGCCTTTAGTGATGTGCCTTTGTATGCAAAATTCGATAAAAATCTGGGAGAGTTATTTTATGATACTGAGGAGTATACAAATTTAAATGTTGTAACTGTTTTATTAGCGTCTGATACAATTAATTCTCTTTATGTAATCTGATTTATTACCTAATACTTTCATTTTTCTATAAAATACCATTTTAATTTTACTACGTTCAGTACGTACGAATATGTCATCGTATGTATTCAGCCTGACCCGCCGACGGTTCTGTACTATTAAGATTATAAATTTGCAGCATAAACATCATGTAATATCCTAAAGCGCCCTATTCGACTATCCTAGAATATTTTAAGTTGAGTATTCGATTTGCAGGTTAATTAATTATTATTAATTGTATTCTTAAAAGACGATTAATTAAAACTATCGACATGTCACATCACTAGCATTGTTTAGAGAGTGCAATCGGCGATCTGATTAATAGTGCTCGCTCGAAATGTTTAATCTTGCCGTGATTCCCCTCCCGGGCACATCACTACATTATGCATCAGTTATCGATTCTACAACTTTGTGTGAACATCACTTAATTCCGTTTGTTTTGCGGCTCTTTGCATTATATATTAGTATCGGATTTAATTCGAGACTTTGCGGTTTTGTTAAGAAAATGTGTTTAATTTGTTTGTCGTGTTCACAATTAGGTAACATTTCAAACATTTTTGTATACTGGAATAATATATGTATGAATTCACTAAATTTTTGGGGATATACGTGTCATGTTGTACGTGTTCTTTCGTAGGTTTTATGTTCTATTGTGACGTTTCAAAATGTTACTATATGTAGCCTAGTTGAATGAAGATTTATTTGATTATGACTGGCAGGAATCCTTTACAGAATTATCTCTTGAGAAACGTCTTCGTCTGGTGTGAAATGGACCTTAAAATCTTTTTTTATGATCTTTTTTTATACTCGGTTATATTTCTATCGACTATAACACTATCGTGTTTCATTTTACCGCACAGGCATATTTGTAGACTCTTTAAGACGAATCTTTATCCCTTTTTGTATTGTATGATGTAACTTTTTTATTTTTATTTAATTTATTTAACATATTACAGTCTGGCTAGTTGCTTTTTATAAAAAGGAAACCTTAAGTCCCATGACATAAAAGTGTACACTGTACGTGCAGAATTATATAGATTCTGCCATATATGTAATTGTAAGGAATAGTTCAAATTAAAATAGGTTTAGTACCAGGACATAACATAACTAAAATATTTAACGGATAATACAGACTAATTACCCACCTCCCCCCTTTTGTATAATCGGTTAAAAATGGGTATGAATAATCTAAATTTCAAGATCATGTTACAAAGGTTCCCTCGAGCGTGAAACATGAATATTTTAAGAGACTTAAACAAAGAAATTGATCGAAAGACAAGCAGTGTAAGTGTGAAATCAAGTGTATAATTACACCAATATTGGAGGCTTTTACAAAGAAAATATTGGTTAGGGCGTCTTAGGGCGGGCGGGAAATATGCCGCTATAATCTTGACGTTATTTGATAAAATATATTTGGAGAAAGTATTTTATGGGCACTTGGTGTTGCTATGTATTAATATATTTATAATATTTTCTGGGTAGTATTAGTAATAGTGATACCATGACAATTTAAATGTGTAATATGTAGCCTAGTTGAAAAAAAATATGTTTGACTATGACTATCTTTATTAAAGTTGTTGTTTTTTAAATGTTTTTAAGATATGATTTAATTATCAAATTATATAGGGTATTGTAACACTAAAGTAATTAGTGTACATACCTCTTTTTAGGCGCAGTGTTTTAATAGTAATTCATTAAAAGAACATTTTTCTCTAACGTGACAGTAATTTTTTTTTCAAAAATAAACCGACTTCCAAACTAAAAAACAAAAAAATAGATTTACTTCGCACATAGTAAAATGTTTTTTCATTACCTACATACATAGAATTATATATTTTTGAAAACAGCAAATGCTGCAATAATTTTACTACATATAATATATAAAATACAATATAGAACTAATCAGATTTATTTTTTTGAGACATGCGTATTGAAATATTTTTAATATATAAAGAGTAAATGGCAAATTTAAAATGGCAAATGTAAGAAGCGTCATCTTATCGCCAACAATGGATTCCCTTGTCTGATGTTTGCGTTCAAATCCGCCGGGTATTTTACAGATTTCCAATGTTTTCCGATCGCTCTGGGGATTGTTTGTTCGTTCGTCTGTTTGTATATGCTAACGAGCTTGATTTATCGTTATTAGCGTGAAGTGGTTAACTTGGTTTTACGTTTCGATGAGTATTTTCTTTGGGTGAGTTTCTTGTTTAATTTTTACTTTAACGGGTGAAGGATTTATTCGGATATTTTTATATAGAGGATAGATTAGTTATGACAAAGATGGGAATACAGCTAAAAGAGGAAGGGAGAAGAATAATGGATCGAATCGATCAAAGTACTGACTTCATTGTCATTGAAGATAGTTAATTATAACAACAATAATATAAATATAGAACATCAAGTTTAACATATAGTAATTATCTTTAAATTTTTAGAAAGAACATATCACTAGGTATTATTATTAAATTAACGTTATTAATAAAATAAATGGTCATATTTTTCTCTGTAAATAAATAAATAAATCCAACCACAGAACTAATATCCAACCACAATTGATATATGAGAAAAATCTAATACAGCAGTTCGTTTGTCACAAAATTTCAATAACCCACCTTCAGAAGCACTCCTAGCAAAATATTTGAATATTATGATTTACGACTATTTTGCCGAAGCTAAATCCGTCCAAAATCAAAAGACCTATCCATTCTTATGTACAGTATGAAATAACAGATCAATGTAAACTAGCCGTTTTTCCCATGGATGCCCCGAATACCAGTTATGTTAGGTCTTTCAATTCTAAGGAATAGTATACGTTGATGGGTCAATAAACTTTGGTGTTTTCCCCTCAAGGAATGGGCCAAATAGCGCATATGAAATACTTCTGGTTATAGTATGTCATTTTTGTTCCAATAAATCTTATAGTTAATACAGTAGTCGATAGGTTTTGGGGAGACGTTTTTTGCATACGTCAGAGAGAGTCATATTTTATATTGTTTGAGTAATATTTATAATGTTGGGTTTGTTTTTAGTTTATTTTTAACTAGATATGACAGGCTGTTTTTCTTGCGTTCTTACTTACTTCGAGAAAAGAGTCATATCTAGGATTTATATTATTATATATTTGGGATGTAACAAAGTGTATTAATTAAGTCAATTAAGAGATATAACATACTGATAAACAATATTTATTTGTAGTTTACGTAATAAAACTCTGGCATATAAAATATGGCTTTCTATAGGTAAGAGGATTTTTAAAATCGATTTAGCAATTCCAGAGATTATAAAACTTAACAAACCTTAGTTCTTTATGATATTAATATAGATTAAGATGTCCAGTTTTGCACAATAAAATCAATATTGTAGCAATGTTTATTATCTCCGTAAAAAAGGCCGGCAACATATCCGTGAAACCTCAAGCAATTAGTCTAAGGACGGATGATTTTTATAAATTGATTTTATAGCTTCTAAAAAGCAAATAAAAACTTTAACAATCTTTACTAATATTATAAATGCGAAAGTAACTCCTATACATAATTTATTAAAGTGTTCACAAAAAACTTCCTTTAAAATAATATCGCAATAGGAGCCCAAGAAAATACATTGAGGAAGTGCGCATTATTTATTAGGTGGCAAATATAATGATAAATCACCACTTTTCGGGGTAAGTAAGGGTTGAAATTGTCGAATGTACGCACGTATTGTAGCGTTCGGTGGATGATATTTTTATGTATGTATGGATGTATGTATGTAAGTATGTATGTATGTATGATTTATATATAACTAGATCGGGTGATCGCATATATTATGCATGTAATATACATAATATAAAACTTCCTCTTAAACCACTCTATCTATTAAAAAAATCACATGAAAATCAGTTGCGTAGTTTTAAAGAGATGAGATGCATAGAATACGTTAAGGCGACTTTGTTTTATACTGTGCAGTGAAGATTGATAGTAATAATAATAAATAAGCGTTCGACATATCTTTATATATAAAAGAAAGTCGTGTTAGTTACACCATTTATAACTCGATAACGGCTTAACTGATTTGGCTGAAAATTGGTGGGGGTGGATTTAGAACCAGGAGAAGGACATAGGATACCTTTTATCCAGTTTCCAGGGGAATAAATTTTTTATGAAAGTAAACGCGGACGGAGTCGCGGGCAACAGCTAGTTTTAAATAAATTATACATAGTAATATGGACTGATTCTATGTATAAGCAGTTATAGATTTGGTTGGCATAACCCTCAAAAGTCCTATGAAATACTTCATTTAACAGAACAGCTATTACAATTAAACAAACAAACACATCCGTAAATAAATATCATTCTTACAATACCTACGTACATCAATAAATTATTCAGCCACACCTAAGTACACAGCGGTTGTATCAGCTCCATATACATACATACATATACGCTCACGTCGCCTCACTCGCAAATTGTACCGAAAATCGTCTCATGTACATTAAATCCTCGTATCTGCGGCTGCCAACGGCGCGATTTATTTTAACACATTTTGTTTATAAATGATATAATGCGATACTACGCGTTCGCGGTACGAGTGTTCGGGATTTGTATGGAGCTGTTCGTTTTATTGAACGAATTTTGTTTTACTTGAAAAGGTATAAGGCCAGTACAATTCATTTGTGGGAATTACTTTAAAGTGTGTCGAAACGTAAATAATATCTTTCTTGAATTAACAATATTTAAAATGTTTCGCAGTAACTTCCTATGCCAATGTGAAAGAAGAAAAACTATAACTTATTATTTCATCGATTCACAGTTGAATTGAATTCAACTTGAACCTAAACAATTTATCTCAGTTTTTTTATTTGTCAATTTAAAAAACACAAAAGTCACTTCACGTAACTTCAACTATACACATTACACACTTACTTTAAAGAGCTTTTTTTGCATCCTTGCAAAGAATATTCTCACGATCCATCATCAGAAAGCCAAATTATTCTAGTCAACATCAGGCTGAATACGAAACATACCATGATAAACAAAACAGCCATTTTATAATAAAAAAATAACTCCCCTTAATCTGGTATTAACAGCTCCATATAGATCCCAGTAACAGTGTGCTAAGAATCCGGGCACATTCTCGTGTGTACACACAACATTTATTCTTACCACCCCCCTCCCCCCGGGGGCCGGGGGGACCGCTTTACACCCCCTAGATCAATCGCGATGCTTAATTGGATTTTATGTTATTGTTTTTACTTCTTACACGCGTACATTGTAATAAAATGACACACAATGGATGATGATTTGAAAAAATAATTATCATTTCTAGTAAGAGATGAAATACATCAGTTAATTGATATAGGTATGGTAACACGTACCAGCGAACCTCATTTATTATTAACTAGAGGACCACTTCCTTTTTTTTATATAGCCTATGACAGCAATAATGTGGCTTTCTATTGGTGAAAGAGTTTTTTAAAAATCGGCTTAGTAGATCCCGAGATGACCCCTTGACTATGGGCTCTCTTTTCTGGTCTGTCAAAATGGTGGATGATCTTAAATATACTATTTTAATCAAAACTTTGATAACAGGTAATATTAAACACGTTTTGAAATATAAAGCTGTATAAATTTTACTACAGTTATTTATATACTGTTTGCCTGGTAGAAATCGATATTACTTTATTGTAAGGTTATGTAACACAAAACAAATAGATGTACTAACTAATACGTTGTAAAAACCGCGTAGGTTTATCATTTTGGGTAGAATATTTGGGGACACAGGAATAAACTAGCACTAGGCTAGACAAGGCTAGACAAAGGTGTCTAATTGTTCGTATTCAGCAATACGTAGGCATTCGACCGACATTGGACCATTCACTCTGTACTATTACCGATTAATGCCCTGAGCGCTTGTCAAATTGGTCTTACACACTTACTGATACGATTTCAACCGAAATTGTATTGAATAGCTAGCTTTGACCGGCGGCTTCGAGGGTTTTGTTCGTGTTTTGTTGTTGTTATTAAAATAAATAGCACAAACATGCGAACAAAATCTCATGACGATCGGTCGAGTAGTTTTTGCGTGAAATCTTAACAAACAGTTCTACTTTTATATAATTTATTATTAGAAAGGATACATTTTAGTTACTTTCAAAATGTCTTGGATGTATCTACATTGAATAAAACAGATGTGTTGTGTGTTGTATAAGAAATTTACGCTTTAAATAATATTGATCTATGAAAAAAGATATAATTAATGTAAGTAGATAAAATTGTCAAATTCAAAATAGCTTCACTTTTGGTTCTCTTACTGTGGTTCTATGTCTTAGTGTTCTATGATTCTCAGTATATTTATAGCATACTAGCTGTGCCAGCGACTTCGCCCGCGTAGAAAAGTGACTTTGGGCAGCATTTTTGAAAATGGCTAACCCGCGTCATCAAACGTTCAGCAAGTTCAACGTGATTCTTTAAATTGCCATAACTTTTTTATTTATCAACCGATTGACATGAATTAAAGACTAAATGTTAAGTTAAGCTCACCACAACATATCATTGAAAACCCCATCTAGATAGGATAAGCCGTTTCTGAGATTAGCGTGCACAAACAAACAGACAAACAGACAAAAAATTCCAAAAATCATTGTTTTGGGTTCTATTGTGTTAATAAAGGTCTCCTATAATATTTTTTCTCATATATCTTCCATGTACAGACAGCGACTCGTTACGTTTTTATTATATGTATCGAAGAGGGAGGTGGGCCGGCCGGGCGTTAATTCGTTATATCATGGCGATTATCAAAATCAAAGCGTAGTTGTTCACTTTAACACTGTATTTCCAATATTAAATTACAACAGTAAGAAAATGATTTAGGATCAACACGATAAATCACGATTTAGTTGGTAACGCAGCGAGTTCATCCGCCCGACCCGTCGGCGCCCGCGCTCGCTCCATTCTGACACTCCTCAACTGACAGCCGTTCCTTCACATCTGTCAGCTGTCAAACGTCATACCGACACCGGGGTGACCTCACTCAAGCTTTCTGCCTGACGTTTCCAACTAATTCGTTAAAATAAAATCACAATTATTTC
>DWAJ01004843.1:0-12312 GCA_018238005.1 Eurema mandarina | reverse complement strand
AAATCTATCGATGTTTGCTATCCGTTGTTATTGGGACGCAGATTGGAGATCAATCGACACATCGTTTTCGATCTCCGATTGAAGTGATCTCCCGATCGTGGATTCGATATTGGGACCGGCCGTAAGTAAATCTATATTAAAATCACCACAAACTATTAGGCGTTTCTTACATCTACAAAGCCGCTTCAGTGTTTCCTCCATAACTGACTCAAAAATATTCATTTATATTAGTTTAAGTACCTATTACAACATGGATATGTTTATAAATAGAGTATTATCTTGTTTATGGACATAAATTTATGGACATAAACAAGGTAATACTCTATTTTAAATAGCTAGAAAAATATAGAAAGAGTAAAGCGTAGTGAGTAGAAGAAGAAAGAAAGATTTATTACCTGAATATTCCTCTCTGTGTTGGTGTCAAGCGCTGATGTAGCCTCGTCCAGTAGCACTATAGCTGGATCTTTTAGTAGCGTCCGCGCTATCGCTATCCTTTGTTTTTCACCTCCACTGAGACGGAGACCACGTTCTCCTACCTATAAACATATATTCAAAACATTATTAATCATTTAACCTATACAAATAACTAGTGTATGTATATGAGATTTTCTTTAACAGTATTTTGTTTTGACATCTAGTTTACGAGCCATTATCGAGTTTAGTTAAAAAAGATAGAAATAAATACATGACGTATTTCTTTAAAAAAATCATACATTTTGTTGATAAGTTTTAAGCTTTACTTTAACAAACAAATTCTGTCGGTACCTGAGTGTCATACGCGTCAGGGAATGTTAGAATCCTGTCGTGAATGTCCGCATTTTTCGCGGCCGCTATGATGTCAGCTGACGATGCGGATAATTTCCCGTACTGAATGTTGTATCTATGGGATAAAAACAAAGTGAAAAATTGTATCTTACTATCAAATTAATAGAACTGAAGACCATACACCTTGTGTTTAATTTTTAATTGAAACAGCCTTCCTCACAAACCTCCTTTCGCACAATCAATCTGTTCATGGTTACTGAAGACCGATTGTAGATTAATGAAATTAAAAAAAAAAATATCGCACGGTCTGATTGCCGGCGCGCACGTCGACACGCATCCTGTCGGTATAGGAGTTAATCGCTAGAATGTAGATAGCCACCGGCGAGGCTTGCATGACAGGGCGCACGTCCTTCTAACCAACACGTACCCTTGCTATTAGGAAAACTTCAAAGTAGAGTTGTATGGCAGCTACACGCAGCTCGCAGCGGCTCACCTGACCGTGTTGTTGAAGAGCACGGTGTCCTGCGGCACGACGCCGATGGCGGCGCGCAGCGAGGCCTGCGTGACGGTGCGCAGTCTGCTACACGCAGCTCGTAGTGCCTCACCTGACCGTGTTGTTGAAGAGCACGGTGTCCTGCGGCACGACGCCGATGGCGGCGCGCAGCGAGGCCTGCGTGACGGTGCGCACGTCCTGCCCGTCCACCAGCACCGCGCCCTCGTTCACGTCGTAGAAACGGAACAAGAGTCGCATTATCGTCGATTTGCCCGCGCCGCTCGGTCCCACCTGAACATTTGTACCAGGTAAATATTACTTGTTTTATTTATCTTCCTTGAAATTATTACAAAAAAGACGTTTATTTCGTATCTATATATAGCTCACTGTCCACTAGTCCCTCATTAATCATGCAATGCTTCATGAGGGACTAGTGGACAGTCAGCTACCAAAATCGATTACCAATATATCCCAACGAAATAATTTAATTTAAAACACTGCCTCACCAAAGCAACAGTAGATCCCGGCGCGACTTTAAAGCTGATATTGTTGAGCACGAGTCGCTCGGGCCCGTAGCCGAAGCTCACGTGCTTGAACTCGAGGCCGGCGCGCCGCACGAGCAGCGCGGGCGCGCCCGCCGCGTCGCGCACGTCCGAGTCCACGCGCATCAAGTCGAACATGTTCTCCATGTCCACGAAGTTCTTCTGTATCGCTCTGTAATATATTATATTTTAAAACAAATATCGATTGAAAGCGCATGATAACTGACACTAAGTGCTTTATTTCACCGGGACACCATTGCGGCGCAACCAGTCATATATCATATACAGTAATGTGCGGCCCGACAACTGTTGAGAAGTATACATTGCGGATTCAAACCTCTATATAGAGACTCCATAATATTGTAGCTTAGGAACACCACATGAATATTATTTCACTTCTTAATTTTTTGATAACAGTTATTTATAGCTTTCCCTAAGTTACAATAATAATTCGACCATTTAAACTTTTCAGATTTAAAAATTACCTACATACTCATTAAGTATAACAATTCCTTACCTATAATAAGTACCGAACCAATTGAGCGGCACATACAACTGCACTATGTATGAAGCGAACAGCACGTAATCACCGACCGTTAATTCATAAGTGCGTACGACCATAGACACGGCCAATAGCGAACCGGCAAGCAATCCTGGAAAATAAAATATACTTATAAATGAAAGAAATGTAAACAATTTACGATACTTTTTTTACAATTAGAAAATTTAAAAGCTATGTAAAGAGTATGTCTGTGTTTACTTAAAGCAATTTTTTCTTCAGAAATAAAACTAAAAAATAGAAAAAATTACACAAATAAGCATCAATATGGAAATCTACATGTTTATCAATATATATCATTCCATAAAACGTTATTTATTTACACATTATTTGCATTTTTTTGTGCCTGCTTACTTTATGCTATTTGATGCAAATTTTTAACATTAAACTCCCCAATATTTGAATTATTTCAAAGATATGTGTTTCTGCTAACAAAATATATGTTTTTAAATGTATAAAATAAAACTCTTTGTAAAAAAATATTTGTGTTTCAATTGTGCAATTTGTTTTAAAACCTCAGTAATTATTCAAGGTGTAAACATTGAATACATTATCTTAATCGTTACATAATATTTGCTAAGAAGTGTGACAACAATGAGCAATTGAAAAGATAAGCAAGCAATTAATTATATATATTATCAATTATTTATCAACTTTCTCATATTACTACATAAACCACACACTCACCGGTACATATGATAACGTTTTGCATTGTATTCAGGATATTTAATGTTAGAAGCGATTTGAATTCTTCTTTCTGCAAATAAAATTATAGACTTAATAAGATCAACAATGACTAAGCTAATGAATATGTATTTAAACTGTGTTCTGCGGTTTTGGGTTCACAAAAAGCCCTTGCCATTTGTCATTAACACTAGTCGATTAGAATAAAAATGTATGATAATGACAGAAAATGTAACAAAACCAAATTTTCAATCCTATATATTTTGTTATTCTATTTTTATTCTCTTGGATTTGTATTTATCTATACTAATATTATAAAAAAGTAAAGTTTGTGTGTTTGTTAAATTGTAAGGGGTAATCTCGGGATCTACTGAACCGATTTTAAAAATTCTTTCACCAATAGAAAGCCACATTATTGCTGTGTCATAGGCTATATAAAAAAATCATAGAATCGGATCGGAAAATCAAAAAGGATTATTAACATTATGCCTAACGAAGTGGGCGCGGGTCAGCTAGTAATATTATAAACAAGAAAAACTCCCCAAGTACAGGTCAGATTTTTTTTATCGAATTTGAATCACCTAACTTCTTCTAACCGCATCAAAATCCGTTGCGCAGTTTTTTTTAATCTAAGCATACATAGCGACGCACAGACAGACGAGTTTGTTTTATACTACATATATATTAGAATTTAGAACCGCGGGACACAGCCGTTAGAAAATAACCTCCTTCATTAGAGTTATCTATAATAAACATATTAAAACAAACAAACTGTTTAGTTCTATCTAATCATACCTGGTAATTGACAATGGCGTCCTTATACGACACAACCTCATACGATTCAGCGCCATAATACTTGACTGTCTCGTAGTTGAGCAATGAGTCTACAGAACGAGCTTTTTGTTCGTTATCAGCTAGATTCATCCTTCTTTGGAATTTTGTTCGCCATTCCGTCACTGCTATTGTGGCCACTGAAATATTTTATATATGTTTGATTATCATTTCTAATACATACTGCAGTATGCATATATTATATAGCATGCATTTTAATGTATTTTTTTTCAAAATAATGTCTGTATGATGCTGTTTAAAGCAAAATCTCTCAAGGTGTAAAATTTTTTTTTTGAGAAAAGATAGTTTTAATCTCTATCCTCCAATTTTTTAAAGAGGTGTATTTTTTAAGGAGTTATCTCGTTTAAACAACGCCTTTGCAAGAACCCATTATTTTTTATATCTACCCGAATAAAGAAGATCGTCTTTTAAGCCAGTAAAACATCTAGACAAAACTATGCAAGTGTCTATGAAAATACTTACATATATACAATAACATGGTAGAGAAAACGATGACCCCAAACCACACATTGTACTGCGACACGAAGTACACGACGGCCACGAGGATGTCCACCAGCGTGGGTGTTATCGAGAACAGAATGTACGACAGCAAATTGTCTATGGAATCCGTTCCTCGGTCCATCACTCGAAGCACTTCTCCAGTCTTTCGCGATAGATGCCACTTTAACGGCAAGTCGTGCAGATGTCTGAATAACTCTAACTGAAACAATTATCATCATCGACATCCAAGTATAATAAAGTCAAAGTCAAAAGTATCTTTATTCAACTAGGCTACATAGAGTAACACTTTTGAATCGTCGTGGTATTACAAAACATTTACCACCGGTTCGGAAGGCAGTTTCTACAGAGAAGAACCGGCAAAAAACTCTGATATTTGCTCTAATAAGCGAACATATGCAAAATATTACAATAAAGGCTTCAAATTATAATTTTGGAGTGGACAAAACGCGACCATTTTGGCGCAGTTATAATTATTTTAATATAGGTGTATATTTATATACAATTCCAATACCTCATCTTACGTCTTATGTAGAGTTCTTTTGACAGATTGTCAAAGAGTAAATTATTGAAACACTAGTGTAACTCATATATTATATTGTATTTAGTCGATAAAACAGTCTATAAAATTTTGTAATTTAAATTTAGTAACAAAAATACGTCCAGTATCGATACATCATAATCAGGACCTAAACCTTAATTTCCGTTTGAATATTAAGGCATAATAGTCATACCTGTAGTTCCCTAGTAGTGTACTGTTGGACTCTTATCCACAAGAAGGATCGCAGATTGTTAAGGAATCCCATGCCGCCAGTGCCACCTCCTTGCAGGAACTTGAAAAACACGTATATCACCACCAGGTCCCATCGGAATAGAAGAGGCGGAATCGATAGACTGTCCACTGCAAATATTTATCATTAACTAGCTGTTGCCCGCGACTCCGTCCGCGTGGACTTACATATAAACTTTTCATTATTTTTAAGATGTATTCTGCTATTCGGAGCGGGACAAATCCAACGAACCAAAAACCATGAAAATTGGTCTAGCCGATCTCAAGTTACAAGTGTTGTAACAAACCCGTCTTTGTTATATATATATAGATTTCGATTTATTATATACATATACATAAAAGTTCAAAGCGTCCTTTGTGGTTAATATTAAGGTATACGATTACATTTGGTACTAGGTATATTAACATATTCAAAATAACAAAACATAAAAACAATTACATATAATATGATTTATTTGGTATATGATATGATTATTTGTCTGAACGCTTGTTTATAGAATCTTTTAGTGTTAACTTGATTTCTAATTTGGAATGTTTTAGTAGGTACTTATGTAGCGGATTGTATAATTTAAGACGCGTGCAGTATAAAGGTTGAAATTGAAAATCATTTGCACGCTTGCATGAAAAATTAACATTTGCTTTGTATATTATGCTTATGCCTAGCTCAACTAATATTTAAAAAGGATTTTTTTTTAATTCTATCGACTTAGAGAGAAGCGGAACGATTTGCTAAATTATTTCAACATTGTGAGCCTACAGTATCCTCGGAAAGGCGGATATTAGGCTACATAATATTTTCAACTAAACGGCTATAATGGTGTGAGAGTTAGGGACATAGCTAGTAAAGAATAAAGTCTTGATATTATTATAGGTACCACCCCTAAGGACAGTTCCGATTTGTAATTGATGTCCAAGTTAGCATAAATACGTTTATGCAATAATAGAACTACTTTGAATATGCATTAATAAAAAAATAACGCTAAAGTACGAAGATTACCTTGAGACACCTCTTAAGTTTTTACTGTCAAATTAAAACTTGATAACTTTGATCGAAACTGATGAATTCGAGGAAAGACAAAACTAATATTATTATCCTTCGTTTTTTAACATGCTCCTACTTATTCACTCAATAAAACCCTGTTTTAGACGTTACATAATTATATTATTTCTGTAAAATAAAATCAGACTGCATTCTTAAAATGATCTAATTAGACATTCATTGATAGTATGAAACACGTTTCGCTCGCGGTTGTGAGGTCGTTGTTTGATAATTCTGATTCCGTTTCTCGGTCCGCAAATTACACACCTGACCCTGACAATGCCTACAAGCTCTAAGATAAATACTGTTGCGATACGACGATAACCCTTGCCATTACGAATCATCGATATAAACACTTATTTATATAGAAAACTGGTTGTATCTGCTATCACAGAAAAGTTTTTAGTCATTAATTATTACATAACAGACTTTTATGCTTTATAGTTTTGTTTTAATTTCCACAAAATATTTGCTTATCTAAAAATGAACTCATAAAACTGTTGGCAAAAAAACTATTTTACATTACAGTTTTTAAGTTAAAATCGTATTCAGTTTTTTTTTAATATTTTATAATTTTAAACGACTTACCAATGAGTTTGTTGTAAATAGGCACGTATAAATTGATAACTCTGCCGGCAATTAGTGCCAAAATACAAATAAGCACATAGATTTGTAAGCACAAACTCTTCCTTGGCCACAAGAAAGGAAGCAACGTCCTCAACTTGGCGAATACGTTGCGAAACGTCGATCGGTTTTCTTCCTGATTAACAAATAACATTTTCCTTTATAATATTATAAATAATATTACACAATTATAAAAAGGATTCTTTTAAGATGTCTCTAAAGAATTAAAATGCTTAAGCTGTAGGTGTTGTTATTAATCGTAGCTTAACAATTTTTATTTCATAAATTAATTACAAATACCTACCGGTAGTTCTGGGTACAAAATAATCATTGCGGAGCTTCGGAAGATTTAATAAACTGTCTCATGTGAGAAACAAAACAATGAAGCAACTTATTTGAATGAATACCTTTTTATATAAATTCTTTTCAGTCGGTAAAGCACCCAAATAATTTTGATATGGACATGACATCTTAAAACTAGGTAAATTATAAAATTATTAAAAAATTACAAAAATTCTGAACTATGGAATGACATTGTCATATCAGACATAGTTTATAGAAAGTAAATACATATTATTATTATTTGTATGGCATAGACATTAAATTGATATCCCAAAAAAAAGTGAATAAAACATTTATTATTTTATCGAAGCTTTACGTGCATTTCGACACGTTTTTCTTATCAGTAATCTGCGCTTACTCATATTTACATAATAAATATAAAAGGAGTCGGTGTATTAGTTACAATAACCGCAGCTTCGCGGTTTCGTAGTTTCTTCGCATTACATAAGCTTTTTTTATACTGATTAATCTTTATCAGAAAATAAACACGTTAAGAATAATGAACACAGTCAAAAAAAATTACGAAGTGGTTTGGACCATTCCGAATCTCGCTCTGTAGATATTTTTTATAAGACTTAACTAATGAAAAACATCTCAACAGGCTCTGTATTACATAATTCATTAATGTAGATAGGAACACGATGTATGCATATATTACACTTACAAAAATGCATGGTGGGAGTAATTTATGCTAAACACATAATCATAAAGCATATTTAATTGAACTTGTTTCTATAGATACATCCAATTTATTATTTGTAAATGAGGACATCGATTTTATAAAACTTACCCTTGGAAGCAAATTTCTTCGATTTCCATCTTCCCCTTCAAGATATTCAAACTGGTGCATGATACCAGGCGCTTTCATTCCCAATATAAACATTATCATGCATGAAACATATCGTCCAACAAACAAAGACATTTCTAGGCGATCTTGAAGACTGAAACCAATATAATTATTTGGAATTTATTTGCATAATTTTCACAAAATAAATAACTTAATAGGGAATAGGAGTGACATGATACATACTTCTTCAAGTGCCACCACCATCCTTCCTTATTAATATTCAAAAATGATAAATTCTCTGAAACAAATATCATAGCCCAAAATACTAGAAGTACAAATCCATGTCCTCTAGGGGGCACTGAGGGCAGTAAAAACCTCCTTTCTAATGTAGCTAAGTATGCTGACAGTGGAAAAACTATTAGATTCACCACTAATGCCACAATCTGAAAGATTAATGATGTGATTTATTGTGATTTATTTAGTGTGAACATCAAACAAGGGATCACTCTTATCTTCATATAATTTATCAGACTTAAAACATAACATAATTCCACATAAAACATTATTAGAATGAATATGACTGCAAAACCATCATAGTTGTATTTTTTTTTAATTAAATGCTATAATCATGAATATACTAAGTATGTAAATATGTATATATCAACAGAGCAGAAAAACTAGATTGGAATAAATAATGGATATGAAGTGTATACATAGTGATAAAAATAAATATCCATGCTAAGTTAAATTCTTGCTTGCTGTCTGCAGAATAAATGCCAAGGTTAACAAGTTGCTTTCTGTGTTTCATTTAAAAACTATTAATAAAGATTCTAAATATACAATTGAGTAATATTTTTTAGGTATATCTGATGATTATCTGAGAATAGATGGTAATCATCAATCTGTATGTTAAAAATATATTAATTTGCTCACCATGTATCCATATATATGTCCTCCTTTAAACATAAAAGCCTGTAGGAGAAACCTTATTACAGCCAATACTGGTACAAATAATGTGAAAAATAACTGCACTACAAATAATTGTGATGACCTGACATCCATTACTTCTGTTGCATAACTGTAACAACACAGAATAATATAAGAAATTAATTTAAATTTAATATTTATGTAAAATCTTCTAATTTTTTAAAATTATCTAATGTGGGCAGTTATTTTTAAGGTCATATTATAATGTGCAATGTCCATTATGCTTATAGTAGAAAAAATATTATGAAATAAATTTCGATACATAAAATAAATTTTATATATTCATGATTGTGATGAGAAATATGGCAAGTAAGAAATCCCATAAAAGCTTTATAATGTACAATTCTAAAATATAACATAGTATGTTAATTAACTTTATTTGAACGGATTTAATTATGAATCTGATTATTTAATTCAAGGTCTGCATCAGAAATTATTAAAGTGACATATCAGTATTACACTGTTTAAACTTATTTGTATAACTATTGCATTTGTTATTTAAATTATGATAAGCTTAAATAAATATTGCTAATTTTATCAGATTAATAATACAGCACTTAAATATGACCTTTAATAAATTAAGAAATTAAAAAAAAAATTGCACTTGTCCAGAATCACTTTTGCTAAGGGCTCTTTGTTCCTGTAAATGATTTTTTTTTATAAATAATGGATACTTACCGTTTATACATTATGATTTGAATTGTCCCAAAAATGAGTAGAAAGACGCCTATAATTGCTGCACTTGCTGTTTCCATAAAACATTGTGATATTCCATGGTCCACCCATATTTCACCTAGAGTAACGTTCGGCGGACAGTACTCCATTTGTTTGTCTACAATAATAACGAATAATCTTACTAATTTAAACACCACTTCCCTAACCTCAAATCTACTACAAAATGTTCTAAGCAAATGCAGATTTACCGGCCTAGTCAAGATTTTTTTTACTCTCGTTTACATAAAAGTTACGTTAGACTGATACAAATTAAAAGACGTAATAAATACGACCTATGCTTTACTATCTAGCACTAAAACTGACATAAGCAAATATGTTATCAAAATACCTTATTCACGCTATTAGTGATTGAATTCTTAATTTATGTCATGAAGAGATTCTGCCTTCCGCAAATTCTGTATTGTTCATTTAAATTTTAATTATCATTTATCTACCGACTGTTAATGATAAGACAAGAATGACAGCTGACACTATGTCACATAAATGTCACTGTTATACAGAATGCAGCGATTTATGAAATTAAAATACCTACTGCCATCAATCACAAGACTTGTATTGAATTGAAATATAAAAAATAGGTAACCTATTTATTACTTTTATATAGCAAGTGTCATTTTATACAGGTATATAATAATAGTTCTGGCTCCATTATAAATTAATTTTCAACTAATTTAAAACATAAAGGTTTTAAAGACTACATTCTAAGGATAGTTTTATGTAAGAATAAAATATAAAAACAATTAAACATTACATTTTAATGTTTATTTAGATTTTAAACATCATTAATGACTTTTATTATCTTTATGCTGATATTAACATAGACAATAAACACTTTACATTATATCTGTGGAGATTGCGGTCACAACCAATAGAATTCAGATTTCAGATACCAGTTTCGAAGTAAAATAGACCTGCTGAACGGTGGTGATTGTGGTTTTATTTTCCTACACTGATAGCTTTGTAAAATCTTAGTTTTATTTTGTATGTTTTAAACTTGCAATATTTTTATACAAACATGAGATATTGTAGTAGGTCTTTAATAAATGCACATTGTAAATGTATTAACCAATGAGAATGTGTCAGTACTCATCAACAATTGGTGTTATAGTCGAGTAATCAGTCGTCATGTAAAGGAGGTTAGGACAAGTATCAGTAGATACGTAAAGTGGAAGCTAGGGCTTACTGGTGTGTTTGTGTTGTGAAGAAGTGATAGTGTCTGGTGAAGGTGATAATTCAGACTCAAAATGGCGGATCTCGAGGCTGTGCTGGCCGACGTCAGCTACTTAATGGCTATGGAGAAGTCAAAATGTACTCCAGCAGCAAGAGCTAGTAAAAAGATTGTGTTACCAGACCCAAGGTAATGTCCTCTCAGTAGGCTGACTTGTAAGTGACAGAAGTAGGCCAAACGCCTATAGAAACATATTTCAGTTGTTTACAAATGTTTCGTTCATAATAAATTTAGCTTTATATTTATGACTCACACCATTCATTGATAATTTATTTTACTCATAAGTCTAAAATCATGAAGTAAATGCCTTTAAAAATAAGTAACCAATTTTAATGTGTCATTACTGGCCTTAGAATGTAACGAAATTTAATGAACCTATAAATGTCTTAATTATTTAAGTCATATCATGAACAATTTTAAATTATTACCCTTTTTGAAATTCTTAATTTTCATTCACACCTAGAAACATTTGTTTATGTTATAAAATGTAATTAAATATTTATTTAGGTGATGTTAAAAATGTACCACTATTCTGAAATGTGGCTTTAATTTTATTTTTATAATTAAATTTATTTATTTATGGTCAAAGATTTAAACACTAATGACCAGGCCATATTAATTATCCTAATCCAGTATCTAACTTTTTCTAGATTATAACTTTTGTCTACCTACTGTTTCTTTTTTAAATATGTTCAATCTATACCATTTCTTGTTATTATAGAGAATTCTTGGTGTATTAAAAATATACAATATGTTATAATTGTTAGTAAAACCCTAACAAATATAAATAATTTAAAAAAATAGAAAAATAAAATTCTTATCTACAAAGATTTTAATTTTGTTAAAAAACATTTAAACAATTGTTTTACAAGTTTTTCTTCTCAGTATGTGTAGGAGGGGAATAATATATCCTGAAGTTCTATGTAGTAAGCTGTATTCTTACTTAAAAATTTATTCTTGAGATTTATATGAAATAATAAAAAACATCAAATATCTCATATAGTTTACCCATAATTATTAATAGTCTTAAAAGGATTACCAAAAAAGCTTGCATTATTATAGTATATTAATAAAGATATGTAAAACATTATACTGATACTATCTTAAGTATTTTATTAATAAATGAAGACATCTATCTAACTATAATATAAATCACTTTTAATTACACTACACTTCTACTACGAATGTCTCGTTTTTATTGCCATTTTTGTTCATAGCAGTACTAATAATTTAAAAGATGAAAAATATCCTTGTGAACAAAATATCTATACTAATATATAAAGCTGAAGAGTTTGTTTGTTTGTTTGAACGCGCTAATCTCAGGATCTACTGGTTCGAATTGAAAAATTCTTTTTTTATTGAATTGACCATTTATCGAGGAAGGCTT
>DWAJ01004842.1:0-12313 GCA_018238005.1 Eurema mandarina | reverse complement strand
TAATATATAAAGCTGAAGAGTTTGTTTGTTTGTTTGTTTGAACGCGCTAATCTCAGGATCTACTGGTTCGAATTGAAAAATTCTTTTTTTATTGAATAGACAATTTATCGAGGAAGGCTTTAGGCTACATAACATCACGCTGCGACTAATAGGAGCGAAGATATAATGGAAAATGTGGCAAAAACGGGGAAAATTATTCATCTTTGAGGGCTTCCATTGCGTGCGCTGCGAAAATGGTTCAAGATACCAAAAAAATATGTATGAAATAATTATTCCTATTTAAATGATCTAAAAAAAGTCCGCGACAGTATGTCTATCTTCTAAGATTGACCCACTATAACATAATAATAGAAATAGATCCGACGGGGACGAAGTCGCGAGCAACAGCTAGTATTACATAAACAAATATAGACAATATAAAAAGCCATTGAAATATATCATTGTGGGGAAATCCCCTATGCTGTAATTAAGTTTTATTATAGTTTTGATTACATTTATTTATTAGTGATAAAATAGCTTGCATTATTCTTTTATATTATATTTAACAAAGTAAAAATTATAATAATACAGTTTTACCATTAAATAAGGAATTTGCTATGGCTCCACAGGGGGCAATGGGTTTCATCTTGCCATCTTCTTCAGCAAAAGCAAATGGTTCACAGTCAGAAGATGGTGTCAAGGACAGGCGACCCAGGAGCTGGCTATCATCACTGTAAAATCAATTTATAAATTTGTAAAATTATTAACTATATTAAGAGAAAAGGTGATTGAAGCCTTAACTTATAAATATGAATGTTAATTTTCCTTTCTTCCTCAATGTTGTACACATTTGTAACATACATATTAAATGGATTGAGAATAAATAATTTTACTTTAATATATTTACCTCATATTTTATAGCCTGACTGTTGAGTTTTTTCCAATAAACTTAAACTAAGCTACAGATATATGAATATAAAACAACTATTTTTACTTTACCGGGACTTAACATATCGACGGTGATTTTGATAATAGTTGCTTAATCCATAGTAGAAATACACATCACCCTTGAAATCCTCAGTCAAATTGAAATATATTTGGCACACACAAGGGTCCATATGATTTTCTTTGATAAATTGTGCGCAGGTGATGTTTTCATCTTCTTTCATGCAATGAGTATAATCAATTACATGCTCTTTAACCTAGAATAAAGTCATAAAACAACGTTATAACAGTCTCGTTAAAAGCTGGATATTTTAATGTAAACATGTAACGACTAACACTTTTTTGGAACGCTTACCTCATCTGAGAAATAAAGTAATCCTATACCAACAGGTATAAAGGCAATGCCTATGACAAAGAAAGTGGGAAGGACTGTTCCAGCTGTGAGAATTGGTTGCCAAGCTGGGAGACGCTGCTGTTTGAATGCAGATTCTAAAAAAGATACATTTATCTCGAATTAGAATCAATACTACCAAGGCCAAGGTGTGCCATGTTCTTTTTTATTACCTGCAGGACGTCTTGATTTCACATTTTGATCAGAGGTATCGCTGGACGTTGCCATTTTTATAACATTTAATTCTTCAAGGCCAATAATATTTATACTCGATTTTTGTATCAGCCTCTATAATAATTTGATGAAGGCAGCAAATTAGCAACTGACTAATCAATATATATTGACAAGTGACAGATGACAACTGTTATAATTTTGTTGCTACTTTCTGCCGTTTTCAGTTGAATTTTATATTGCCATTTAAACACAATACTGGCCATGTTTTACATTGACATAATTTGGTTAGGTAGGTATGTACGCCCGCTTTTATACAAATGAAGCTTCAAATAAATGAAGCAGTCATTTATTTGAATTTTGAACATAGATAAAATAAAATCTATTATTACCATTCAATGGTCTGTCCTAGGTGTGAAACTGCGTTGACTTCAAAATTATTCTTCTGTAAAATATTATGCCCCAGTTATTTCATAGTTAATATTTTTACAAAATGGAAGTTTTTGTGACCTTAAACCTATCTCATTAAAGGAAGAAATGGTTAAGGAAATGATAATTATTTTTTTCATAGCTTTTAAACTCTAAATATACTTAATACTTTTGGCTTTTTAAATAGTCGAAAAACTAATAACAGAAGGTATTTAATAATTTTACTTCCAATTGAAGTAATTAAATTGAATATCCTTTTTTACTTGTGGTATTAACGCTTAATGATAACTAACCGGTGATCTTGATTGTGATTTGTGATTCAACTTTCAAATAAATTTAGTTTTGCGTCACTGTCAGTCTAAACTCTAAACTGGGTTGTTGTATTGTAAATTGTAGGCGATGCAGTAGAAGCTGCAGTCTTGTTAGTTTTGCCTTAAATTATTATATACTCATTTCAGTTGAATTATTACATTGAGTATTGTCAAATCAATACCATTTAAAGTTAAGTTATATAAAAATAAATTTGACAATGTCGAGTGATACAGCGAAGAATGTAAGTATTTTTATTTAGTCTTTAAAATCTGTCGGTACATTATGCTTACAAAGAATTTTGAACTTATTATATATAAATAAAAGTTGAGTTGTTGTTTGAATAGTAATGACTCACTGAACTGTTTTCCGTTGCATACTTACCTACTTACTAAGCGCCATACATATAACTATTCTGCATGCCACTAGTGAAATGTATCTCGAAACAGTTAGCGGATGTATGTCAATGTTTACGCGTACCGGCTGAATATTTATAGCATGACCGTTTTACTTATTGTCTTTTAATCAAAACACTCTTGATACAATCATTCATTGCTTGCTTTCATACAGTTATTGTTTTTACACTAGATACATAGTTGTTACAATGGGCTTATCAGTACTGGTAATGGACTTTAATAACTTTGGGAAGTTTCCTGTGTCGTATTTATGATAGCAGGACAAAGGATAATTTATTAGTTAAACAACTATAATATTAATGAATGTGTATATTTAAGTATTAAAAATATTTAGGTTCTTTAAATTACTTCTTTATATATTTTTATTAAAATTAAATTATATGTAACTACCATGAGTAACTAGTATGAGTGTGTGAAAAAAAATTTTTTTACAGTTTTCAAACTTAGAAACTCCAGGCTATGTTGGGTTTGCAAATCTACCCAATCAAGTGCATCGGAAGTCGGTTAAAAAGGGTTTTGAGTTTACTTTGATGGTGGTTGGAGAGAGTGGCTTAGGGAAATCAACTTTAGTGAACTCCTTATTTTTGACTGACTTGTACCCAGAAAGAGTTATTCCAGATGCTACAGGTAATACTATAAAAAAAAAACAATTAAAATCCAATAGCTTTAGAGCATTGTTAAAATATTTTATTTTTATTTTCTCATAGCAAATGTCAAATCAATGTGTACTCAAGGTTGGAGATAATGAGCTAATGGCTCTTATCCAGACTTACACATTAGACTGCTTCTTTACTTAAGATCTTAATATCATGAATAAAATGTTGCTATGCTATGTGTTGTAATTACAAATTCTATCAATGTGTTATATCCAATTATCATTGCTTGAGTCATATGTACATGTATTATGCAACTGGAAAAGTCTACTGCTGCAATATGAAATGTATGTCAGCGTTCCTAAACATATTTCACATTTTAATGATAAGGTTATTTTTTTTAACCATACATAGGCATATTAGCTGACCCATGCAGTTTTTGTGTAGTCTCTGTTGTGTACTTTTCTGTAGCTTTAAATTAAGCCAAATCGTTTTAGTTATTTTTACACAAAATATTAATGAAATATATCCATCCTCTTTAACTATAATTAATATTTTTCATTGATTCTTGTGTCTATATTATAAAAAAAAATTGCTGAACTAATATTTTACATCAACAGAAAAGTTATATCAAACTGTGAAGTTAGACGCATCAACTGTTGAGATAGAGGAGCGTGGGGTAAAACTTCGCTTAACTGTAGTAGACACTCCTGGCTACGGAGATGCTATTGACAACACTGATTCTTTTAAGGTAAGTTCTCATGAAAGGTAATAAGAGCTTTAGAACATATCTTAAAAATATATTGGGTCTCTTTAATATTAATAAATATCTAATTCGTATTTTTAGTAAGTGCTCAAGAATATTGTTTTAGTACATGAATATTATGCACTGTTCTTAAAACACTTAAGTTAGTTAACATGCAAGTATGATGAACCAAAAAAAAAATATTAATGCTGCATACTATAACAGGCTAGTTACGTATAAATTATTTTCAAAAAATGTGATACCAAGAATTGATTACCAATTTGAACAGCAAACTTAAATTTTCCATTATCATCTCAATTGGCATATTTAATTGAAATGCATGCTTAAGTAACAATATTGGGCGCTCATACAAGCAATTACATTGCAGTCAATTATACAATACATTGATGAGCAATTCGAGAGATTCTTGCGTGATGAGAGCGGACTCAACCGCCGTAATATTGTCGATAACAGGATTCACTGTTGCTTTTACTTTATATCGCCGTTTGGACATGGGTACGTTTGAGTTGGTATATATTTTTTCGTGATTATTAAAAAAGAGGAATAAGAAACAAGAATGTCTAACTCCACTCTACTTAATTTAATACTAATTATACAAATGTATCAATTGCATTAAGATTCATAAAGACGTAATTTCTCTTTAATTATAAAAATTATTAGTTTTGCTAGTATAGTAAAATAAGGTCATTCTAATTATAATAATTATCGTAAGACATGCATAAGGTTTAATTAAGAAGTGCATTATGTCAAGGTCAAGCTGTTATTGCCATTATACATGTTTGGATTTAAAATTGTATAACTTTCTGAATTGCATTGTTATGATTGAAAAATATATAGTCAGAAACTATGTGCAATAATGTGTATTTTTAAAGACATGTTTAAAAAATAATATTCAGAATTTATAAGTTTACTTTTTAATAGTTTGAGAATCAAGTGCAAGGGCTTGGGTTAGAAACTTGTTTTATGTGTACCAAACCCAGCTTGCATTTTCACTTTTTTAGGCTCAAACCTCTGGATATTGAATTCATGAAGCAATTGCACAATAAAGTTAATATTGTGCCTGTTATTGCTAAAGCTGACTGCTTGACTAAAAAAGAAGTGCAACGGTTAAAGTCTCGGGTAAGTTATTCCTAATTAAATATCCATTTTGTAATTTAAATATAATTGATCTTATTTTAAAACTGGTTTATTTTTAAGCTCTTTACATTCTTTTTTTTGTGTATAGGTAATGGAAGAAATAGAAAGAGAGGGTATAAAAATTTACCCACTACCGGACTGTGACAGTGATGAAGATGAGGATTACAAAGAGCAGGTAATTTTTTTGTAATTGTTCTAGTACTTCACTTGTTATAAATAAGTTACTAACATAAAAAGCCATAGTATCCATATGTCATTTATACTATTAATCTGCAATTTACGTCAGTGATGTATTTGTTGTCGTATTTAAAGTATACAGGTAAGATATAATATATCTTACCTGACTTATCTTATGATGACTGATGAGACATAACATCTAATTAGGTATATCAATAAGAGATGCAATTGTTTTTGAGTACCCTTGTGAATACTATTATAATTTCAATGAATTCAGACTCCCAATGACTTAAATATTAAAACTGAAAATCAGCCTGTGCACAGGCTTAGCAGCACCAATTTTTATATTGTTCTTATTTCTTTGTAGACTTTTTTCTTATTTCCTTTCTATTTATTATTATAATCGTTGCGGTCAGGTCCGGCAGCTGAAGGCGGCGGTGCCGTTCGCGGTGTGCGGCGCGGGCCAGCAGCTGGAGGTGCGCGGGCGGCGCGTGCGCGGCCGCCTCTACCCCTGGGGCGTCGTCGAGGTCGAGAACCCGGAGCACTGCGACTTTATCAAGCTGAGGACGATGCTTATGTATGTTTAAATGTCTACTCATCTGTGCTTATATGAAGGATAGATTATCATTGCTTAAATATAATCCGTTCCCGTTCCCGAGGCAATACCAGGATATAAAGTATCCTATGTGGTAATATCTACATACCAGGGTATCACCTATCTACATACCAAATTTCAACTAAATCGGTCCAGCCGTGTTCGGCGTGAAAGTATAACAAACATATCTCACAAACTTTCACATTTATAATATATATGATGATTCCTTAATTTTAGACAGATATATTTTAACAAAGATTTATAATTAGGTTTTTGATATAATAGTGTATTAACAGTACAATATTAATTTTACTTGCTCAAAGGGGTGGATACTATTGTCTTGATTATATTTTTTTTATTAAGGCTTTTAACTGACACACTTTATAATTAACACTTTATACTTTTTACAGTACTCACATGCAAGATTTACAAGAAGTGACCCAGGAAGTGCACTATGAGAACTATCGCTCTGAGAGGCTCGCAAGGAATGGACAAGTGCCTAAACGTCACACGTAAGTTGCTCAATATAAATTATGCTCACTCGTAGCATTTAATACAGAGCTCTTTTCTAAAACTGATTTCTTATTTTTACTGTGTATGCAACTCTTCTATTAAAAAATTGGATATAATAAAAGTGTATTTTTATTTTTAGGTCTACAGAAAGTGGGCTCAGTGAAGATTCCAATGGGATTGCAAACGGCTCGAATGAAGACTCTTCAGAGCGTGAGAAAGTTCTCCGAGAAAAGGTAAATTGTTTTAGAAAATTTTGTACGTATTTATAATCAATAGATGAATTAAGTGTTCACCAAATTTAAATAGTTTTTACACTGAATATTTTGAATTGCAAAATAAATATTGCATATTTTTTTGCCACATCAAATATGAAATTGTATAGTTTTAGTATGTAATGATTTATTTTTTGTCAAATGTGAGGTCACATATCTTTATAACATTAGTGTATTATATTTATTGTCATGTCAAAAAATATACTGTCTAGTAAAAAAGTCAATGCTATAAATTTTTTGTAGGAAGCGGAATTGCGTCGCATGCAAGAGATGCTGGAACAGATGCAGCGGCAAATGCAGTTGCAGGCTGCGGCCAGCACCACCACCGCATAGTGCACGCTGCATGCACAGGTAATTCCATACTATTGACTCATTCACTAGACGGTTGATGTTTTGCTGTGGTATTTTTACTATCAGAGATTCTTGCCAGTTCTTCTGTATAAACTACCTTTCAGACCGGTGGTAAATGTTTTCTAATACCATAACAATTCAAAAGTGTTACTATATGTAATCTAGTTGAATAAAGTACTAGATTACACATAGTAACACTTAGACTTTGACTTTTTGGAAGCACATGCTACTGATTACCACAACCATATATTAACCCTAAAACTTATTTTATCACACACAACTAGACATTGGCAAAAATGTGGTAATGCAGAACTGGCATTTCAACAAGCAACAAGAAGACTCATTCACTATTATATATAATGGCTTGAGTTGCCATAAGAAGGTGGTTTTTATGTCTTAAGTGTTGAGTTGTCTTGATGTTGTTTTCTAAGGCATCATGCCTTATTAAATATCAATAAATGGACTAATTTTTAATATATTTATATCTTTTTATTTTGTTTTTGTTTTGTTGAGTAAGCATGCAATATACATTTTTTTAATTTTCAATTTTGTCATATTAGGATATGTCATAAGGGATAAAAACCTATATGTCAACCTGGAAGCAAGCAATTTAGCAACAAAGGAAATTCTTAAAAGATTTTTTTAAATATTAAATATTATATATGTTTTTTTTGTCAGTTGGATAATAGTACGGCGGTCCGACTGCTCGATTCATGTGACGTCGTCAATTCTATTCTACGCGCCATACCCTACTGTGTGACTTCCACTTAACGTAACAGAGTTATAGTATACTATACATGTTCTAGAAACTTCTACAGACAATTACGATTTACGTAACCTATACAATAAGTTTTTCATAGATACATCTATGCACTGTATTCCTATATTGAAAAATGTATTATTTTATATATTTTAAATGCATAGTATGATTTAATTGATTATATGATATAGTATTAGTTATTATATTGAAGGATTTTTATAATTCTATGTATTTAGGTTAAGTGCACGCAATTTGTTTTATAATGCAATGTTTGTCGAGTGTTTAATTTTATGTAAAATTAGAATTATTATTAGTAATTCCTAAAACTTTAGACTTGTCACAGTGGTGATGTAAGAGATGACTATTTGAATACTTTTTTTTTGTAATCTCATATCATACAAGGCATATTGTACTGTTCTGTAGTGAAAACTTTTTATAGTCTATGGTATTAAATCCATTGATCTGACTAAATGCTTTGTAAAGATTTCTCAGCCTTTATGGTCATATTATATGAATGATTGTTTTTATCTGTGTGACTAAAATATTATTATACTAAGATTTTGGTAGTACATTAGTTGAAGACTAAAACTTACATAAAGAAAACAGATTAAATATGTGGTACATCATTAAATATTTCAAGTATGGAACAGAGCAACTATCCTTAGATATTGTAGTAATTATAACAATGTATTGTTTTTCTCATTATTTGAAGTAGTTCCAATAAGCTTAATCTCGTTTTTGTGCCATCTACTCTGAAACTTATTACCTATGTGATACATGTAATAGAATTTATATTGAAATTAAGTATTTCAAGTATTATTTACATTTGACTGAATAAATTGTGTCTTTTTGTTTTTATATTAACTGTGAGAGTCTGAAAATCCATGTTTACCATTATTGAAATTCTGTATCCAATAGAAAATAAGTTAACTTTATTATAGTACTTATGATAAATTGAAATGGACAATCAGAATTTTGTTTATTTTGTTTCAGCTCTATACTTCTATAAAACAATGATCATACTAACAAAATTCATGATTCTGATTGATTCATAATTTAAACAATTTATTATGAAAACATGTATGATTCCACTTGGTGCATTTATAATAACTAGACTAAATATAACCTATTAAATGTTAAAAAAAACACTAGAATACATATTTCCTAATTGAAAAGAGATCTTAAATGTTATTGATATTACTCTCTATCTAGTTTCGCTATAAGGAGACAAGACTGTAAAGGTCAGTAGAAGATATATGATATACCATTAAAACAAACATTCTTCACTTAAAACATTGTAATTGATATAGAAAAACCTAATGTACTATTAAGTTAGGAATTTGAATAGAAAAAAATTACATTAGTGTTGAAGCTAGAATCTTTAGATATAAATTGGTGCCAAAGTTGTGAAAAATTCCTGGATCTGTGAATATCAACGAATGTCTAATGTTTACGCAATTATCTTGATAATATCAGAATTATATAATGACATGTAGCAAATAGTATAATTATTATGTAATCATATTTTTTATAATAAAATATAAAGAATTAAGTGTTTTATTTATTATTTATACATCCAGTAAGATTTGTTGCCAAAGTGGATGGTAATATAATAAACTTAGTAGACTGATAGTAGTCTTTGTCTCTGGTTGGATCATTTACCAGTTAAACCCCTTCTGCCTTTTTTAAATTAGGCATTTTTCAGCCTTTTATGGAAGTGAAATTATTCAACCAGCTATTCCTTTAAAAAGATAAAGTTAGGAATACGCATGTTTGGACGTTTATTTCTACACGCAAATATATGTTGTTAAACATGTGTGACTTCTATATATTATTATTCTATATATATTCTGATATATAAGGGGATTAAATCATACTGTACATTTTATACTGTAGTGCCACGGTAGCTGTGAGGTTATAACCGAGGGACGTTTCTAACTAGCAAGTAGCAATTAAAAATAAATATGTATATTTGTGCATTTAATATAAGCACTAATTCATTTTTTCTTGACTATACCACTTCTACAAAACTTTTAAAATAAAAAGAGTAAAAGCTTATGATGTTGTAAGTTGTACACTCTAGGGACAGTGGATACATTTTTAAAGCTCTAATAATTGAGATTGTTTATGTTATATAGTAATACTAATAATTATCTACTAGGTACATAAAAAATATTTAATAAAAATGAGAAAGGCTTTCGCGCATTGATGCATTAAACATATTATGACAGAACCCACTATATGGCATCTGCCAAGAGCAAAAAAAGGAACGTGCTAATGTCAGAAAATTTGACATTTAAACATAAATTGACAGTTCCGCCGCCATAGCGTTTGACCAGTGTTATCAAACAGTAAATTAAATTAAATTCATCTTATTTCGATTTCGTTATGGCTATTGTTGAAGATGAAGTGCGGAATGGATCTGAAGGGGAAGACGAAATTGAAGTAGTTGTTGAAGAAGATGATGGAGAACAGGATTCTGATGACTCCGATGTGAGTGTACCCCACATTTTTATTTTCAACAAATATTTTAAATTCCTTCAACAAAATATAATTTATAAAAGATTTCTATCGTTGTAAATGCATTTTGGTATTCATTGTACATTAATACATTCTTTATGGTTGTGTTTTAAAATTTCGTAAAGTGAATTTACCTTTAACCTTCAATGTGCTCTGCTTTCTCTCTAAGGATGATGATGACGACGAAGACGATGAGGCATTAGAGAAAAAGGTAGCAGACTTAGAACGAAAAATTGAAGAGGACCCATATAATTATGATGATCATATAAATTTAATTCAAGCTTTATGGTTAGTATTTAATAATACTCAACTTGTTTTTCCTTTACTATTGTTATCTTAAATAATTTTAATCTTTTTTAGGGGTTTGTCAGAGCTAGATCGCTGGCGAGTAGCCTTTGATAGACTTCAAAAACTTTCAGTTTTAAGAGCAGAGCACTGGTTGACGAGAATACAAACCGAAGAATCTCTTGCACACTCGGATGAATCTAGAGAGCATATTGCTAATTTGTTTAAACAGGCCACTCTTGATTGTTATTGTAAGTTTTTCTTAATGTAAAGTATATTTTAAGCCATCAAGGAATTAAGAATAGTTATAGGAGTACAGAAAGCATATTACGTTTACTCACATTTGACTATATAAAAATGTTCAATAAATTTTTATATAACTTGAAAAAATAATATTTTAATACCTATAAAATATGAAATACATCCAACAAAATCTCATTCAATTCCTACCATAACTAGTACCTTATAGACAAACAGCGAGGCATACCCGCAAAATAAATAAACATCATGAAAAAACTATTTATAATAATAGCAATGTTGAAGTCTGATTAGAAAACCTGGCAACTCTTGTATAAATATTATTTTTTATAGCTATCCCAATTCTAAGTGAATGGTGCTCTTGGTCATTAAGTGCCGGTGAAGTAGAGAATGCCAGAGCACAGATGGAAGAGGTGCTCCGTCGTGCTGGAGCTGATCCACTTTCAGGCAAAATATTTTGGGATGCTCGCCTTGAAATGGAAAAGGCTCAACTAGAGAATATGAGGTTTGTCAATGGTCTAATAAGATTTTTAATATAAGTTAATCATTACTTATTCAAATTAATAAAAGGAATTATTGTAGTAGCATTAATAAATTTGTACTGTTTTTTTTTTAATAAAATGTATTAGTAATTGTATTTAAAACCTAATTGTTACCCTTTTTTGACCTGAAATACAAAAACAACAAGTTCTAAAATAATTAAGTAAATTTTGTTATTTTTAGTGAAGATGCTGCTGAATATAAAGATCAAAAGAAGAGAATTTTGTGGTGTCTAGAGGAAACTGTGTCAAGGCCTTTGTTGAGAGGGGATGAAGCTTGGCAACCAATGCAAGAGCTGGCTCTTGAGCTCTACGACCAAGATTATGTAGATAAGGTCGGAATTATAATTTCTTTTTTTCCTTACCATTATATCTAATTTTGTATTGTTTTTCCTGGTAGTTTGTTCAATGACAAGTGATCAACTTACCCATTGTTAATCAAAAAGCTATGTAAAGATTTTAATAATCTTACTACTGTAACCTACTATTAAATTTCAAATAATCTAGTGTGTTTAAATTACTTGAGAAAATATAATACTATTGCAAAAGTAGTATTATATATCTTAATACTAAGTGTGAATTATTATTTAGATTATTATTTATTGTTTTTTCTCACAAGCAATAATGGGTGTTTTTTACAAACTTGTTTTAGATAAAAAAGCAACACAATGCAGCTACAGAGTATTTGCAAAAAATAACTGGATATGAAGACAAATTATTAACATTAGAGTAAGTAAACAGTGAATACATTTTTTATAATACTAAGAATTTTTATACTATAACTAGCGGACCCAGCAGGCTTCGTACTGCTTCAATAAACGTTTGTATGGGAAATAGAAAACGGCTGATATTATGGTTTTCCCGGCAATTATTCGAATTTTTCCTACCTTTTAAACCTTCCCTAGAC
>DWAJ01004841.1:0-12314 GCA_018238005.1 Eurema mandarina | reverse complement strand
ATAGTTAAATAAATTACTCGATAATGTAATATTAACTAGAAAATAATAAAAAAACATAAGCCGCATTGCAAACAATTTAACATTTAAATATTCCCATTGATGTTCCCTGCATTTCTATATTATATTGTCCTCCTGTTTTTTAATTTTGAGATACTTTTAAATGTGTTAATTTTGTAGCTTTGTTATCACTAAAAACGACTTTATTTATTTATTTATTCTTTGTTACAATACGTATGTTACAATTAAACAATCTTAAAAACTATTAGAAATATTGTAACTGGCGGCCTTATCACTACAAAGTGATCCTGACTTTCCTCTAAGTAACTATAAAATTGATATAATATTAAAGAGAAAAATTGTAAGGATGTGAATAAATTATTTTACTTTTATTTATGGTTTATGTAATAACTTTCAGAGTAAAATAGGTTCATTTTCAATTTTCAATCTTATAATCACTATCAAAGAGCAACTCTCAAGAGTTTCTTACCGGTTCTGCTCTGCAGAAACAGTCTTACGGGACATTGGTATTGACTAAGTTTATAAATAATGCCATAAGAATTCATGTATTACTATAAGAAGCCCAGTTGAATAAACATTTGGGCAACTGAATTTTACAAATTTCGTTTCAAATAGTTTAGAATCTCTAAGCTATAAAATTAGGTTGACACTAAAGAAATTATGTTTAATAATTTTATTCAAAAAATTTATTAATTTAACTATTTAACGGTCATTTCGCTTCATCCTGCTTTAAATTCTTATTTAAAATTTTAAACCCAGCATCCCTCTTCTGCCGTTTCAACAACACAACGTTTTGGTGTTTCTTGCTATGGTGGACCAGTCCTCGGCAAGTACTGAATCGTTCGTTACATTCGTTGCATTTAAACTTCATTTCAGGTACTTCACATTTATCGGAATGGGCCATTAGTAAATGGTTCCTCAATTTGTATGGCAGGCGAAACCGAGCAGAACAAATTGTACACACATGTTTTAGAATAACATCTGTTTTTTTATGGACTTTTCGGATATGCTCTGAGCGTCGGGAAGAAGCTGAGAAGGTCTCCCCACATTGGCTGCAAGCATACGGTCTTTCACCGGAGTGTAATCTCAAATGTTGGACGTAACCTAATCGTGATTTAAGCACCATACCACAGTTCCCACATTTGTAAGTATGGTCAAAGTTATGTGACTTCATATGTTCAGTCATATGAGCTGCCGCTAGCAACTTCCCACAATGTACACAGGGATGGTGCGTATTTTTCATATGAACAATTTGTATATGTGCAGAAATAACTTTCTTGCCCGCAAACTTCTTGCCACAGTAATTACAAACACATTTTTTGTCAACTCTGCCTCGCAAGCCAACTTTAATCTTGTCTTTCTTGTTTTTTACAGATTTCTTGTTGAATTGTTTTATTTTATCAATGCTACAGCAGTTTTTAAAGTGGTGTAAATAGCATTTTTGGTTACGAAACGCTTTGTCACAGCCTGGACAGGATTTCGGTGTGTGTATGGACATGTGGGCATGATGGGCGTTAGCAGATAGGAAGGACTGCCCACAATCAATGCATATATGGGCTCCGGACGGATGAAACTTAGACAAATGCCCCATGTATTGTTCTTGGCTAGAAAATAGAGCCGGACACTTTTTGCAGTCTAACGGCTTTATATTGTGATAGTTCTGCAAATGCATAATCAATTCATTTCTAGACATAATTTCTCCGCAAATATAGCATGCTCTCTTTAAGTCTGTAGACTCTTTTAAATGCATATATAAATGATGAGCGTATTGGAATGATTTTCCACATTCGGAACATACATATCTCTCTGTTTTAGTATTTAAATGTTCTGATAGTTGGCTTGCTGCATTTTTTTCAGTTACACTACCAATAAAATCGTCTATAATTGTCATTTGGTTTCTATTTATAAGGACGAATAAGGCAGAGTTCTGTGTGTTGGTGTCTAGAGGAAGATTTTCTAAGAGTTCTATGAACAAGCCCCATTGGGATGTTGCTTTCTGGCAGAGAACACGGAAGTCAACCGCGTTCAGAGCTGATGATGAACATGAGGAACATATTCCTGAGGGCAGGTCATCTTGTAACGGCATCTGCAAGAATTTGTCTATTCAAACGGCCACTACTCATAAAGGTTTTGATGCCTTTCAGTCTCGACAAACTTGTAAGAAATTTTAAATCCATTATCCGAAGTATAATTGATGTCTACAGATATCTTGAAATTTGTTGGTATGTATGTTATAGGTATTGAAATCAAAAACGTATTTTTTGTTGTTTGACAATCTATATTACTTTGACAAAATTAACCTAGAAATTACCAATTTATTTTATTTTGGGCTTACGAATACGAAATAAAATAAAAATAAAACATTAAACATTTGCATTCGCTGTCTATCGATGCCGCCATTTTGAGCGGTGTGCCGTCAAAATTGCGTTCCGTTTATCACAAAAATATTCTGTATAGAAAAACTTTGACATACCTGCGCTCCTGTAATACTTTCAAGCACTTCAGCCAATGTTACTGGTTTCCCTTCATCCATCAGTACCGTGTCTCCCAGGTAAACTTGACCGTCTTTCGTGCTTCCCATACAAATTCGACACTTATCCATTCCATCGCCTTTAACAATATGAGATACTAATGCTTTTACGTCGAGTTTTCGGCTCATTTTGATATTTTATGTCTGTTTATTTAATGCAGAACGGTTTAGAAAACAATTTCCAAATTATAAAAATGTTAAGCACGTACTTGCACTATTTACGAACATTTCATATTTCAAACTTTCGTGTTTTTGGATAGAAGGAAATGAAATGGTACTTTGACAACTTGACAAGTTATAACTTCAAGTTCATTAAATTCTCTATGCCTCATGAATTTTAAAACATTGCGAGGATTTTTAATCATTATTATTTCTTTATACTAATGGAATAAAATTTTAAATACAGTACTTACTCTATAACAACGACTTATTTTATGATACCCAACTAGGACTTACTTAACCTGATGTAAAAGAAAAAGGTGTTCAGAAGGAATGCGTCTGTCTTTCTTTCTGATTAAATATTATGGGACCTCTCAAAGGAATTAATTGATCCACTCATTTTGTTTTGAAACAACTTTTACAAACTCATTAAAACAATGTAATAATTTTCAACATTGAATCTATTTAATCAAGATAATCTTATAAAAGTCTTTGATAAATTTTATATTATTTTATAAAAGTTCAAGGTGGAATTATTTTAAAAAATCAAAAACCGTACAGAAGTTAATTCCATAATGCTTAGCATATGACTTGTTCTCTATCTAGATTCTCTATGTGCATACTGCATTAACTGTCAATGTCAAACTTTGTTTTGAATTAAGCTCACGAAAAGAATAATTTTTGTTCAAGATGGTAATTAATTTTATAATATTTCCGTAATCATGTGTTAAAAAGAGGTGTTGGTAACATAAAATGTGGTAGGAAAACAAAAATTATACGTTGGGAATTATATTTACAGTGATACTAGTGTACTATCAATGGAAAATGGATTTATTTACTGGGGTTGTATCTTGAACAACATAGTATTTTTTCTTTATTAAAAAATAATACTCACTAACGGCACAGCATATACATAATCTTTAATAAAGGAATATTTTACTATTATTATTATTGTACAGTCACAGTTTTGCATAAATACAATATAAAAAAATTACGAACAATTTCAATCTCCATTGTGAGAAAATTTTCTAATCATGATAACTATTAATACATCTAAGAATAGGCTAATTAAACTGATATTACTTATTTGATTACGCTTTCAATTATGGTAAATATCTTATTTTCATTCGGAGGAAAATAACCTCTTTTATTTTATTTTTGTACATAGAGGAATAGTTCACTTGCAGGCAAATATTTAAAGTTTTTTTTTAACTACAAACATTATTTAGCAAAAACTTAACAAAAGAAAGTCACATTAGTTCAATCAACTTGGAATTATTATTGTTAGGCGAAAAATTAAAAACATCTGTTTACAAATTTATTATTTTGATGAGTAATTTTATCACTATTAATTTTTTATTACAGCAACACAACTAATTCTAAATTTAAGCTTAAGTTTGACTTAATTTAAAAAGGTTGTCTCACTCATAAAAAAGGATGCAACTCGAAAAAAATCAATACATTGATACTTAAATTAATAATAATAATAATAGTATTCTTTATTAGGCAACAAGAAACCCGTAAGAGTAGGTACATTTTAAAAGTTATAATATAACATTCAGTCACACTCAAAAATTTTATTTATGTATTTATAAATACACATTATTGCGTTTTTTATGAAGGGAGAGCCAGAAAGTGTAAAGGTATATTACCCATATAGTAGTAAATAAAGGGTATAATGACATTTACACTTTTATGGACTTACCATTGAGACTAAAGAGGTTCTATGGTGGAAGAAGTATAACATAGCTAAATAAAATAATTGCTACTCTTCCAGCAACCACAGATCCTCGTGTTGAAGGAAGGGACGGACCAGTCCCAGGGCAAACCTCAGCTGGTCTCCAACATAAATGCCTGCCAACTGGTTGTTGATGCGGTAAGTGTTTATCAAAGACTAGCTGTTGCTCGCGACTTCGTCCCTGTCGGATCTATTTTTATTATTATGTTATAGTGAGTCAATCTTAGAAGATAGACATATACTGTCCTGAACTTTTTTTTAGATCATTTAAAGAGGAATAATTCTTTCATTAATTTTTTTTTGGTGTCTTAAACCGTTTTCGCAGTGCACGCAAAGGAAGCCCTCAAAGATGAATAATTTTCCCCGTTTTTTCCACATTTTCCATTATATCTTCGTTCCTATTAGTCGCAGCGTGATGTAATGTAGCCTAAAGCCTTCCTCGATAAATGGTCTAATCAATAAAAAAAGAATTTTTCAATTCAAACCAGTAGTTTCTGAGATAAGCGCATTCAAACAAACAAACTCTTCAGGTTTATGGAAGTTACATTAGTTTAAACATACATGTAACTTTAAATATTAGTATTGTCATTAGCATTCTTAAGTATCTAACATAAAAAAAACATAATAAGTTGAGTACAAAAAAAAAAATTAACACATTGTAATATACTGAAATGAACTGCTTGTTTTAGTTTGGCAGGACTTACAGACTTTAATATTATTTTAATTTAATTAGAAATATTAAAAAAAACACTAGCCTCGCCCCAAAGGTTTATGCATATATTATGTTCCCATTTACCATCACTATCTAATAATAATCTGCATGAGACTCAGTTTCATAGTTTTAAAGATTTAAGCATACAGGGCCACATATAAACAATGTGTAACAGAAATGAGTGGTAATATTTCAGGATACCTAATTTTAAATGAATGTATTAAAAATTCATTTAATTTGAGCTATTTATTATCAAGATATTGATTTTTTATTTCTATTGACTAGCATATTGATATTTAAATTTATCAACGCTACAACATAACATTAGAGCTATCAGCTGTTGTCAATGACAGCATGACCCAATGACAATGCATTTCATTGAAAAAGTTACTGCTGTCTGTCATTAGAATTTGAAACGTGATGTAACACTTTTGTTTTGATTTTCATATTATCGATTTATTGTTGAATTAATGAAATAAAAAATCTCTAATATGTTTATTTTAATCGGGACTTGTATATAGACTATCTATGAGCATCTGAACATCACGCAAAAATATTACCACACATTTCTGTTACACATTGTATACAGGCTAGAAGAAAGCGACTTTGTGTTATACTATCTAATGGTGTTTCTAAAAATCCTTTGCAGGTACGTACCACTCTAGGCCCGCGTGGTATGGACAAGCTGATTGTTGACCACAGTGGTAGAGCAGTCATTTCCAACGATGGAGCTACCATCATGAAGGTAAGGCTTTTTTAAGATTGTGCGTGTCATCGAGTATAAGTATGTGCTGTTAAAACTTTCATTAGTTTTTGCTTCGTTACTACGGACGGATTATTAATAAAGCAGTAGTTTTTTAAATATCTTATGTTTATTGTTCATGGCTTTATTTAAACCTTCCTCTTGAATCAGTCTATCTGATAAAGAAACTCAATTGAAATGAGTTGCATAGTTTTAAAGACTTAAGCATACATAGGGACTGATAGAAAAAGGATGTCTTTGTTTTATAGTATGTAAAGAAGTAAAGATTACACACACATACACGAAAATCAGTATTTCAATATGTCTTACATTAGAGTAAGTAGTCAAGTAAAATGAATAAAAATTGTTTTTTCCGCAGCTCCTGGACATTGTTCACCCGGCGGCAAAAACTTTGGTGGACATTGCCAAGTCACAGGATGCTGAAGTGAGTATATAGTATTTCTATTTTCTATTATTAAAAGTCGTAATTCCTACTTTCTTGAGAAAAACAAATAATTTAGATGGAGAATTGAATTTAGGAGAAGAAAAAGGGAGTATAGTACGCGTCACGAATCTTTAGCGCTGAACGAAACCTGTGCAGAATTCGAAAATAAGGTATCGAGTTAGCGGCGCGGCGCGCGGGGCGCGTGATCTTCGAGTGCGCGAGCGTTGATCGGTCGTCCCACTCGTGTTGTCTTTCTCGCACCAATACGTCAATTACGAGCGCGATTCCACCGATGCGCAGCTATTCTCGTCAATCGGTAAACATAAATGACGCGTACTATATACAATGGGATGGGAGGTGGAAAGAGGAATATAGTATATTCCTCTATAAATCTTCCCCTTAATTTTAGTATTAGTTATATTTTTTGTATTAAATACTAAAATGATTATAAACACGGATCCAATTTCTGAATGGTTCTTGAAGACAACAATATAATATGATTACATTAGTAAATTAAATAATAAATATATCTATATACTAACACATATAAAAAGAAAAATATTCCTTACAGGTGGGTGATGGAACGACATCCGTGGTTATTCTAGCCGGAGAGCTTTTGAAAAGGTTGAAACCGTTTGTAGAAGAAGGTATGAGGTTTGGGTTTATTATCTGTGGTCTGTCAAAAAGTAACTGAACTTTAACTGTCAAAGCATTGAAGAATAGAGTTCTTAAGCATGAAAATTAGTTGCGAAGAAGTTAAAATTTAAGCACACATAGGGACACTATACATACATATACACACATACACTATTGTTACAGTATGCCTAATTCGATAGTGTAGTTTGATAGTACCTACTTTTTACAATTAAGCTGCTCTTGTTATGTAATAAAGTTCCGTTTCTTTTTGTTTAGACTAGTTTTTTTGGGGGTAAATATAATTATTTTTGGTGCTTGGTGTATGTGATATGCGGTGTTGGGAAATATGCATGCTGATATGAACATTCATACTAATATTATAAATGCAAAAGTAACTTTGTCTGTCTGTTACGCTTTCAAAACGGAAAAACTTTCAAGCCAAAAGGGTTATAAGGTCACACTTTATAATGGTCAATGCTTATATGAAAGTCCACGCGGACGGAGTCGCGGGCAACAGTATTTATATAAAATGTAGCAAGTAACAAGCAATTAAGTTTACTAAGGTACCTGCATGCCAAATTTCAAGCGATTAACTTAAGCGGCTTAGATTTTTCATACAAAAGGATTTTGTCGCTAATTCCCGCCCCCGCGGGAATTTCGGGAATTCCTTCCTTAGTGCACCTCTACGGTACCTAAGCTACGTCCCTTCCAAATTTCAAGTGCCTTCGTTTAGCCGTTTAGGCTGTGCGTTGATATGTCAGTCAGTCAGTCAGGCAGTTTCTCCTTTTATATATATAGATAAAGATTTTAAATGTTGCATGAAAAAGGAGACGAAGACACATTTTCAACAAAATTCACATTTATTAAAATTTAGTTGCTATATTTCGAGCTTTGCTCAGCGTGGGACTAGATGGCGCTGTACTAAAAAAAAATTTGAAGTGTTATTATTTAAAACGTCGCATACTATGGATACCAAAGAACCAGCAAATCGCAATGATTATACCTTACGGATCCACTGAAATGCTGACGAAAGCTTTATATGAATTAACACATTACTAATAAATTGTCAAGTCGGCTAAATTGTTGTTAATATATGAATGTATATTGCTTTTCCAGGTGTGCATCCCAGGGTGATTGTCAGGGCAGTGAGAACTGCCTCCAAGTTGGCAGTGGATAAGGTTAAGGAGTTGTCGGTGAGGATTGAGAGCAAGTCTCCCGAGGAGCAGCGGTGAGTTTCATATGTTTAAGGTGTTTTCTATTAGTATTTTATTTTATTTATTTAGAAGTACCAACAGCTTTACATACAAATATTCAAAAATTTTCATAAAAAAAAACCACTGGTATGGAAAGCCAGTTATAGGCATATACAACATTCACATATTATACACTAACTATTACATGTTAATATTTTACCACTTTATAATTTAACTATAATAGTAATTTTTAAAATAAAAAGATATTAATAACAATAATAATAAAATTTATAATACCAAGAGATAACGTCATAACTTACAAGCAGAGAAAATCGGTTATCATCTTGTTTTTTAAACCAGAACATGTATCTGAAAAAATGTCAATGCTATCGATTTATGTGTCTATTGAGTTGTAGTCAATAATTTGTATGTGTGATACTGTTGTAGATCTATAGCTAGGGTTAGGAGTCTATTAAATGGCTCCTGACCCCTACGAAGTGCGGTAGGACGGAATCTTGTACAGTTTCTTCTAAACATTTTGTTACGTAACTCACTTAAATGTCACGTTAGCATTAAGAGAGGGGTAGAGGAGTTCAGAAAAACGTTTCGGTGGTTAAATTGCTGGCAGGAGTTAAGAAAAGAACCTAACTTTAAGTATAGTACGCGTCATTTATGTTTAGCGCCGGACGAGAATAGCTCGCATCGGTAGAATCGCGCTCGTAATTAACGTATTGGTGCGAGAAAGACACCACGACTGGGACAACTAATCAACGCTCGCGCACCTGACGATCACGCGCCGTACCCTCGGTACCTTATAAAAATAAGTCAAAAGACTTCTGCGCAGGTCTCGTTCAGCGCTAAAGATTCGTGACGCGTACTATAAACTCTATGATTAAAACAACGGATCCAATTACCGAATTCATTGAGGATACAAACCATATGAGACCACCTCACTGGTTTTAAAGAAACAATGTTTAAAACAAACAGACATACAAACCGAGTCCACTTTCAGGGACCTGCTCATGAAATGCGCCGTGACAGCCATGTCTTCGAAGCTGATCCACCAGCAGAAGGGGCACTTCTCCAAGATGGTGGTTGATGCTGTACTGTCTCTGGATGCTCCGTTGTTACCCTTGGATATGATTGGTGAGTTTGTGTGTGTGTGTATATTTGTATGTGTGTATGGGTGCCCAACTATAACGTTTTAAGTAATAAAAAAAAACACTGTTTCGCTAGGCAGTTTCTATAGAGAAGAACCAGCAAGAAACTCTGATAGTTGATCTTTTAAAAGAAAAAGGGTATTTTTTTATTTATAATACAAAGAAATAACTTACCCATTTCAACCATGTCAGTAAATATTGGTTCAGATGACTCATTCCTTGATTCAACATTAGTATCATCTAGAAAGAAAAAATTACCTATTTATAAAAATATTTTTTATTTACTGATATGCGGTACCATAGTTCTAAAGATTTTAAGCATACAAAGGGATTTTGGTCTAGCGTTTTAAATGGATGAAATTAAAAAAAAAATTATAGGTAAAAATGTTCTCAGTTTTTCGCTTATAACTTCTTTAATTTTCAATTTATGGCAAAAAGTTATATAAATATATTTGAAGGCAAGATAATTTGCTACAAATTACGTCTTAACAAATTTTTTGTAAGACGCATAGTTTCCGAGATATCGCGAAAATAGTGTTTTCAAAATAGTGGCGAATTGCAAGGGTGGCGAGTCCTAAGAAATGCAATATTCGGTCCCAAAATTGTAACATTTCAATGGATAGTCCAAATATAGGGACAGAAAGTGTTTTTTTTATACAGCAATTTTCGAGCTATGCATTATTTGTATATTATCACCAATGATTAAAAACAACGGATCCAATTTCCGATTGGACAGTGAGGATCTTGATAGTAGACATGAGGTGAATTATACAATTAATATAATAAAACATGTTTCTGTTACCGGACAAACCCGATTTCAGGACAAACCAGTTATGCCTAGGCGAAACTAGTTCTTCCTATACGCGATAGGATTAACTAGTATAGCCTAGTTCAAACTAATTTATCCTAAACCCGATAGGATAAACCAGTTTAAGCTAGGCCAATAGGCTAGGCTAGGCTAGGGTAGGGTAGGTTTGATGTAATATTTTATGTTCTACAACTTTCATTAAAGGTATTTTTTTCTAGAACTTACTGTTTCCCAAAAATTTTAAACAAAGTACTAACCTAGTTGAATAAAGATACTTTTGACTTTGACTTAACTTTGAATTTTCTCTATCCAGGTATCAAGAAAGTCAGCGGTGGTGCTCTAGAAGATTCCTTCCTCGTGGACGGAGTAGCTTTCAAGAAGACATTCTCATACGCTGGCTTCGAGATGCAGCCCAAGAGCTACGAAGACTGCAAGATCGCTCTGCTCAATATTGAGTTGGAGTTGAAAGCTGAGAGGGATAACGCTGAGGTATTTGTTTGTTTGCACTCGCTAATCTCAGGAACTACTGGTTTGAAGTGATTTTTTTTTGAGTTGGAGGGCTTTTGGGCTATAAAGTGGCTAGCTGTGCCTCGCGGTTTGAACCTCGTTATTCCCGTTTCCGGAACAATACCGGGATGCAAAGATTCCTATGTATGTATCCGGGGTGTTACCTATCTACATACCAAATTTCAACTAAATCGGTCCAGCAGTTTTTGCGTGAAAGAATAATAAACATACATCCATATATCTATTATTTCACAATTATTATATTAGTAGGATACTATACATATATTACATGCTGAGAAAAATTTTAAAAGGAGAGTTTGTTTAAAATCGGTACAGCAGTTTTTGAGTTGTGTAATTTTTGTATTATTTCACCAATGATTAAAAACAACGGATCCAATTTCCGATTGGACAGTGAGGATCTTTGATAGTAGACATGAGGTGAATAATACAAATAATAAAAAAACACATTTCTATATCAAATTCTATATCAAAAACATATAAAAAACTATATCCGGCCCGGCTTCTTTCGCACATATTATGATGAAGCTATCCTATCTTTTAAGTTGGATCAAACTGCACACGGTGTGCTAATTTAATTTAAAATCGGTTCAGTAGTTTAGGAGTCAATTGTGTACGAACAAGGTGACATATAATTTATATTTACTAAGATATCAAAAACTATTACAGGTCCGTGTAGACAACGTGAAGGAGTACCAGAAGGTGGTGGATGCTGAATGGCAGATTCTCTACGAGAAGTTGGCGGCGCTGCACGCCAGTGGTGCCAACGTTGTGCTCAGCAAACTGCCCATCGGGGATGTGGCAACACAGTACTTTGCTGACCGGTGAGCCTGAATCGAGCTATTAAAGTTTTTTATAGTCTCTATATAAACATATCAGGATAATTAGTTGTAATACTAGGTTTTGGAAGAAATTTTTTTTTATAGGAGAAATTAAATTGATATTGAAAATAATGCAGTGTAGCAAGTAACATATTGGAGTTGTGGCAACAGTTCTTTGCTGACTGGTGAGCCTGAATCGCGCTATTAAAGTTTTTTATAGATGCAATATAATCATGTCAGAATTAGGTTATATGTAATACTAGATTCAGCTAAAAAGGAAAATTATAATTATAAAGGTAAATAAAAGTTGAATGACGTCATTAAAATTAAGGACCTTTATAGAATTTTGCAATGGCCATGTCGAGACCTTTACTTTAATAGGTTAAATAACTAGTAGCGTTTTTATGTAATTTTAAAGGTTTATTAATTTTTTACGAATTCAAGGAACACTAAAACTTACTTAGCCTTGAGACAGTTATAATTTTTGTTTTTATTTGATTAGTAAAGTAATTAAAAATTTGTAGACAGGTGTTTTTTTGTATGCCACCGATGATTAAAACAAACGGATCCAATTTCTGAGTGTGCAGTGAGGATCTTGATAGTAGACATGAGGTGGCATACAGTAATATTACTTACATGTAAAGAAGAATATATAATAAATAAATACTAGCTGTTGCCGTGGACTTACATATAAACTTTGACCCCCTCCCCTTCCCCCCTTATAACCCTTTTTTCCAGTTAAAAAGCAGCCTATGTTTTATCTCAGGCTCTAGACCATCTGTGTACAAACTTTCATTACAATCGGTTCAGTGGTTTTGCCGTGAAAG
>DWAJ01004840.1:0-12314 GCA_018238005.1 Eurema mandarina | reverse complement strand
CACCCCTGCCCGGAGTTGGGCTTTATAGCAAAGTTCCGGGTAGCACTGCATTGGCTATGGGCTGGCGTTACTCTTACCATCAGGAGTGCGTCCAGCTCGTCTCCCCTCTTCATATTATAAAAAAAAAAAAAGGTTTAGCCTTATGCAAGGTGCAAGCTTTGTTGTGCACTTACTAATACTTTTTGCTATTCATTAATATATCATATAAATATATATATATATTTAAGCCACGAGTTTATCTTTATGATTTAAAAAATAAAAGTGAAGTCAAAGTTTAAAATAAAATATCAGCATAAACCCATAATTAGTATTTTACACTCTCTCTTTAGTATACATAGTGAGTAATTTAGAGTCCCAATATGCATTTATGATTATTCAAAACAAATTGAGTGGTTTAAAACGATAATTTCAAGATGTATTTTCTATGTAATCAACAGAAAAGCAACCTTATCTCATTCTTATAAAGTTGGATTCGATTTGTCAGGAAGCAGATACGTATCTCATAGGACATAATAAATCGTGATTCAGCAATAAGACATCTTTAAGGATCAGCTATTTTGAATTGATCAATCAATAGTCTTATAGTCAAAAGCTTCTGAAGTTTAATGACAGTAGTTATAAATTATTTTATTGTGCCTTATAATCGATCACACCGCTTTATGCTGGTTATTATATTAGATTTATCAGTAACCTTTTTATTTTTACCTACATTTAATGGGACACAATATTGAATTGCGTTTTAATACAATTCTTATTGTATTATTCTTCTTCTTTTAGCCAATAATAACAGAATAAATAGTTTTCTAGTTAAAGTTTTCAAACATACTTCCAATTAGATTATAGATAGTTCCTCTATTTATATCTTATTTTTGTATTGTATATTTAAAGTAAGACACGAGAATTGTTGAACGTTGTTTAGTTGATTGCTTTCTTACTTTCGTGTTTTATGCCGAATTTAAAGAAGATATTTAAATAAAAATAGAAACTACATCTCGCAGCTATGATTATATGCTCATAATATATAACGCAAATGTATGCTGTATAGAACAGTTCGGAAGTATCGATTGTGACCACGAGATAGCACGGAAGAGTGGTGTCAGATGCAGCCAGTGAAAACTGATGCATTCCTGATAGCAAACGCGGAAAGCGGATCGATGCACTAAAGAGAATGTAGCTACGTATACACATTGTTCTTTAATCTGGCTATGAATGAATTGCTTTAAAAATATGTTTAATTAGATTAACAATATACGATGATTAATACAACACTTATACATGCTTAAAATATTAAATTTGTTATTTAATGTTGTACCTATATAATGAAGACAGAACAGAAAAGTCATATAAAAGAAGAAGGGCTACATTTTTTTTCTGTAGAAAATTTATCAATAACTTTGCATACAACTCCTACAGATGACCTCTAGCAGAACTCTAACAATTATGAAAATTTGTTTCAATTCGAATTGAAAATTTAAATATTTATGAACACTTAAATCGTTATACTTTAATCAAAAATACAACAGTTATGATACAATTTACCATTACAAAATAGAAATTTAATTATGCAGAAAATGTGATAGTAAACTTTGTGCAAAATAGACACGGAAGAGGGAATGCGAAATAGAAAATGCGTGAAATCGTCACGATCCGTTGAATATATTCAGTGAAAATCGCGTTATCCCATTGCATTTTATGTTTTTTTTAACTTAAATAGACTTTACAGATCAAAAGGTAAATCATATAACAGAAATATTAAGTAGGTCTTTAAAACTCACAGTAAGAACCATTTTAAATTAATGTATAACATGTCCTTACTTGAAAAATGTACCGTCCACTTAGCATCTAATCACACTACAAACAATATATCTATACGTAAAATCACATTCTTTAGTTCTAATACCATAAATATATAATACATTCGTGTCGATAATCGCGTAATGGCACCCACAGTAGCGACAATATGCAACGACGTATTTTCGCAACTCCGGAGTTAAACTGGTCGATCGAATAATTATGCGCGGATTGCTAAAGCTTTGAACAATAATCTTATCACACCTACAGTGTAATCGAGCTACCTACTTGTCGCCTTCTATTGTGTTAAATGTAATGTAAATGTGTAAACTAGCTATATGATTAGGTAAATTTCTTTGGTATCTGATGTATTTAGCCTCTTTATAGCTTTCGCAAGTTAAGTGAAATTAGAGATTTTATGAATGAAATTAAATCCTAAAATAAAACAGCAATCAAAGTCAATGTCAAAATTCTTAATTTTTACCCAGAACTTTAATGAGTTATAATTAAACAAAAAAGAAAACTTCTGTCCAAAAATGTCAATGCTGGACTAAACTGCATAGACAACTTGAAATACCTATATTTCTATCAATTTTTTGTACGATATCCGTATATACGTGTGTCAATACTACAAAATGCCGATGACCAAATACGTACTTCTATATAAACGCCAAGTGGGTTTTTATTTTTAATAAGGCGTGGCGATTTAAGCAATTTATTAACGAAATCCATAGAGATATGAAAGGTTAAAATTAATAAAATGACTCATAGTCTAGACAAATATTCATGCCTACTTCACTATGTAAATTAATAACAGTCTAAATTAGACTAATGTCTTAAATGTCACAACACCATAAAAGCGAATTAATTGAATCGGAGCATTTACTTTATTAATGTATGGTTAACTTTTATACGTGATCGCCTTTAAAAGATACGATTTATTACATTTTTGTTTGTTTTAATTAAATCTTTCAAAATAAAAATAAAAAAAATACATATGAGCATTAGTACCTAATTTAAACATAGGCACAAAAACAATGCTACTTTTACCATTTTAAATGTAAGCATAATTTGGAAAAATAAATGGCTATAAAAATATAAATTAATGCTACATTACATTAATTATTATAAATTATATATATGTACATTTCATCAATAATAATTATCAAAAGGCAATTTCCAGCTAAATTTCAAATTCTTTTTTTAACAATATCTTTATTCAACTGGGCTACATATAGTTAACATTTTGGATTGGTCGTGGTATTATAAAGCAATAATGTAGACTTTATTTTAGAAAATAAACAATACCAAGCCAACATTTTCTTTACATAATACAAGTATGACCCTCTGAAATGCAAATACTCTGCAATTTTTTATGGAAATACACAAATACACTATACATTTGAGATACAAGTAATAAACTATAATGCAACCGCTCTAGTTTTACCTTACATAATCTGAAACCCTGCGTTGAAGCAATACTGCATTAAAGGACATTGCTTTTTATTGGTCTCAGTCGATATTTCAAAAGAAGTAGCTTTTTATGTATTATTGGATACTAATTCTGACATACTATATTTGGCTACTATGTTTTCTATACTAGTATTTTATATAGTGCGATAGTATACAAATATCTATATACATATATAGATTTTGTCTATATATTTGTAAAATCTGATAAAGACTTTATAAGGATATCATCATTTAGCGATAGTATTTTTATTTTATAAATAAAAAATAAACATTTAAAATGAAATAAGGACCAGGCTGTCACAAAATGCAAGAGGTAGCTTACCAAGTCGCTATAACATTACAGTGTCGACATCACCTGTGTTCAATAGCGACAGTTACCGGGGCAAGTGCAATGTATCCACTATCTGTTGCAATGCTGAATGTTGTTGGAAACAAGTTATATCGCTGTTACCTAAAACGATCGATATTATCGATTTATTGATCACTATAAATTTAACAGTGTCTATTAGTAACGTTATATTGTTTTTCGCGCTACAACTGGAACTCGACCTATTAAGTTAATTTTATTCTTTGAAGATCTGTGGAAGTTCTGAGAATTACTTGAGCGACATATTTTGATATAACAGAAATAAATAAGTCATGTATTTACCAAATGTTTGTTACTCGTTCGGAAATTTGTTAAATGCATATATAAATAAGACTGGCTAAAACTGGCTAATTGGCTGGCTAATTTATAATAAATTTACTTGACGAACGATAATAACTCATTTAACATAGCTAAAAATTGTAGATGTTATTTATATCTAAATAAAACTCTTAATTAACACCTAATTGGCCAGTCGACATTTGTTTTGTTAACAATAAAGAAATAAAAACTAAACGATCCTGTGATCGTTGGTCATGATCTTTGATTTTATGACACCGAAAACATAAAACTCTTATGGAGTACTAATTATTTGCTAAAACAAAAGAAGCATTTTATAAGATAAAGAAAGTCCTTGATTTATTGATTAAGAAAATAATAACATTAAAATAAATATAATATATAGAACTTATTCAAAAGGTTCAAAAGTTTAAACATGAAACATTAGAGAATCTCCTCCATTATGAAGTCCCTTCAAATATTGACCCTCTACTTCTGATTATATAAGAAATATTTTGTCATAAAGCGATAAAGGTTTCATATAAAAATAAAAAAAAACAATAAAAACGAAAGGGCAAGTCGAAAACCGTGACACTGTAGCCTGAATTCTGAAATTCCGTACAGAAACAAGTTTTTTTGTCAAGCGTTAGGTCAAGGACTGTCCCAACAATAGGCTGTTGAAAATGATAATAATAATTTTATATTTTACTGCAATATGATTTCATAATTTAACTATTCTTTGTTAATCTAGTGATTTCTTTTAACGTACCTATTTTTAGAACTTGCTTTAAATTAATCTTAGGTGAACAAAAAACGGTACTGATTTTTCTAATCTTTGGACTGTTAAACCACAATTGTACATATTATGATAAAGCATAAGTATTATTTCGATAATAATATGCAAACAAAGATAATTTAAAGTGTCATTAATTTGAATTAAACTTTGTTGTTGTTTTTTTAATAAACTTAATGACTAACATTTCTATTTCACGTTATAATATTAAATAAAATATGTTCCCTAAAATATTTATATTATTTATTAGCACTAATGGTAATAGCTCACCATGACATGTAAACATAACCTATTTCTCCAAGCTTTTGACCTGGTTCATGGTAAAATCGATTCACTCGTGCCTTAATCGATTTGTTCCCCTCGATGAACTCGATTGAGATGTAACAATCGTTTGAGTGACCCACAAGCATTACGTAAGAAGTGGACAAGTTTTTGCGTTACATTTAAGTGAGTGCGATAATTTGACCCGAATAACGCAATTTCGATCGATTATCCGATTAATCGTTCGCACTATACTTGATTAATTATTACATTGATTTATTTGTATGATACAAGGCGACAGTCGTTATTATACGAGATTGCTCAATTCTTTTTAATTGCCGAAGGATATTTTTTATTATTATTTTATGCGAATGAATAATGTTACAATTAAATTTGTATTTAAATGTATTCATTAGAAAATATCTATTTGACAAGTTTATCTTTTAATTGCTGTTTAAATTATACTAAGATAGAACACGTCAACTTTTTCCTTTGGCGTTATTTTTGTAAAATGTCCTATATACGGATTAATTAAACATTTAATTATTGTTCTAAGAATATATTTTTTAATATGTCAGAATGTCAGGTTGGCTGTCGATAATGTGCGAGTTATGTGACCTCTGAGCAGGGGTAAACGTTGGGAATGCGCTATCAACATTTTCAGTAGTTTAGGAGTCAATCGTGGACAAACCTGACACGCAATTTATATATATCTTGATATTAAGATATGTTTAGAATGACTCTCGATGATGCTGAGAAAAATATGTCTCTCAGTGAAATAATTTTTAAAAAGTATTCAAAAAGACTCCAGAGATCTTGTAATTTATAATATTAATAAAGATTGATACATTTATTACCAATACAAACTAAGGCACCACTTTAGAGCTTAAGACATAGTTAATTAGTATTTAGAGTTTTACGTAAGGCCTGCTATTACGCACAAGGAAACATAGGATTATCTAATACTATTTCTTAAACCCAATAAACTATATTATAATCTATACTTACGGTTCTTGTCGCGGAAGACAATGTAGAAAGTATGGGGCGTACAGCCTTTTACTTCAACTTACCTTACTTACTTAACAACACTTAAGGGATTTGACCTAGTATTTTAGTATATCTGGCAACAAGATAATGTTTGAAAATATATCCATAGCTAATGAATAAATTTAAAAATTAATATAATAAAAAATATATTTGTTCATTTATATAATTAGAAATTACGTACACGTAATAAAATACCTTTATTAATTATCAAATGTCACTGTCAATGGAATTCTAAAACATAAGTCCTACCTTCGATATTTAAAATTAGAAACCGATGCTTTTTTATTTTTCTACTTTTTCTTACCAGACAACTATGTTCAAAAAAATTCATTCAATATTCTTAAAAAAAATAAACATTGAAAATCCCTATTTTCAAGTAAACTGTTTACTAATGTAGTAACGTTTCAAAATTTGCATATCAACATTTCTTTTATGGAAATAATAATTTATTAAGACAGTAACTAATGAGAGAGTTGGCAGTGGCATTGAGGAATAATTTACTCATGCTAATTTTAACCCACCTCCTCATGACACAAAGAATATTTCTCTATGATAAAGTCGTTAATATTAAGAGATTTTTATATGTGGCAATAAATCTGAGTACGGGTCACGTTGAGACCAATAGATATTCTTAATTACTAAATACTAATTATTTGAAAAATAACTGTTTTTATTGTACAGATTATATAAAAAAATGATAGCTTGTGGTATTAAAATCTAAAAAAGATGACGTCATAAACCATTATGCAGAATTAAAATTTATCTTTGACGGAAATGTCATTTATTACTGACGTCTAAGCTTCAACTAGGATTTAAATATAAAGTACGTACCACAGAAACTTTATATTGCGATGAGGAAAGTAAACACATTATTTTCACACAACCGTTAAACACACGATTATGCGTCGTCATTGTATTTTACGCATTTGTACAACGCATACTTAACGCGCAATAAAATTTATGTCATCTAGTGAAAAAGCGATAAAAAACTAGTTCACATAAGACTACCAAAATGGTAAGATGGCTGCGTTATATAATCTGTTTTCTCTGAGATGACAGTTGCAACAAGATGGCCGAACAATGGTTGGCGGGAAAAGTTATTAATAAGGTAATTAATCAGCCTTGTTTGATTACGCGAGCGGATGTGAATAAGGCTAAGTAGCGTATTGTTGGAACCATCACACACGGCAAGGAGTTCCGTAAGCTTCTTTGTGATTTATATTTAATCTACACTAATATAATAAGGGCGAAAGTTTGCGAATGTGTTAGTATGTATGATTGTTACTTCTTCACGTATAAACGGTTTTAATAAAATTTGGTATGCGTGATTACTGGGCTGATGAGTCTTAACATCTTATGACTCAAAGTGGGGAGCGTCAATGTGGTGCATCCCTGCCCGGAGCAAAGTTCTGAGTAGCACTACATTGGTTATGACTTATGAGCTGGCGTTTCTCTTACCATCAGGAGGGCGTCCAGCTTGTCTCACCACTTAATAGAATTAAAAAAAAGAATACATAATTTGTGCTAATTTATCACTTTCACCATAGGCTATACATTAAAAACGTGAATTTTCTTATCATTAGAAAAATAAAATTATTGTACCTATTATTTACCTTAATACAATAATTTTCTTCTGTATACTCGTATAATTATATTATATTTTACCAATCTGACCAATTCAATAAAAACAGCAACTTTTTTTGCGGTTGCAATTTGAGTCAACTTATCTAAAACACATCCTGAACCCATAATGAGGATGTCGACCAAAGGGTATGACGAATTTAAGATAACATTATCCTTGTATTATTGAACTAAGGGTTAAGCCCGGAATCGTACGTGTATAAGAGAGTTTTCCTTCTTAACTAGAGATTCTTAAGAATTCGAAATAAGAATAAGATATATTCAAGGCATTAAAGTTTGCTAGTGAAAATTCAATTCAAAATAGTTCGCCCTTATCAAAGATTAGTGTGGACAAAAAGTCATAGACGAAACGTGATATTTAAAATCCAAGTCTAAATGTGTTTTTAATATTATTATAGATAAAACAAACTCATTGAAAGCAAATAACAGTTAACGTTAGAAATGAAAACGAAAGTATAAGTCGGGAATCACTTTCGATGACGTTCACATTTTTTATTCACTCGTGCGATACTCAAAAACCGCGTTACCGGTTTCGTCAAAACTGGATTTTGTGAGATCAACAACATCTTTATATGTTTGAGTAATTAATTTATTATATTTACACCTTTCGTTGAAAATTTTTTGTTGTAAGGAAAGCTCAATTTAAAAACTGCTACGTGCAATGTTGCTACAAGAAAAAAGATCCAAAAAAGGGTATGATATATATACCTACTAATATTATAAAGAAGTAAAGTTTGTGTATTTGTTACATTGTAAGAGGTAATCTCGGGATCTACTGCACTGACTTTAGAAATTCTTACACCAATAGAAAGCCACATTATTGCTGACTGTCATAGGCTATATAAAAAAAGGATTGTTAACATTATGCACGGGACAGCTAGTTCTTTATTTATACCTTATATTTACCTGGGACATATTGTCATAACAAAATTAATTCAACGTCATACTAAACGAATTTTATTGATAAGATTTTTTAAAACACACTAAATGTGTTTAGGTATATATTTTTGTTGTTAACTGTACCTACTAATACATTCCTAAAACTCGTTAGTTGATGAAGTATTTGTACCTTATTTAAATTTACTGTGCTAAATAAAAAGACCTTGCGCGTCGGTGGACCTAACCACACAAACAATTTACAACCAGTCAAATAAACAGTCATTTAAAATTATTATTATCCGAGCCACAAAGGCAATTTTGGTCTCAAAACCTACAGATTCTTTCCTGGTCATTTACCCTGCCCTAAAAAAAGGATTCCTTGAAATCATGTGTCAGAGCTTTAGTAAACCACCATAAATTTTTTAAGTTTGTTATTCTAGAGCCTTTCAAAGTCCTTAACCAAATAATATACATATATTATATTGAATAATTCCTGCATCTTGTGTTACTCTTGCGAAAATATTAGAAATATGTTAATAGAAATACGGGGTCTAATAATGTATTAAGATAAGGAATATTTCTATAACTTCTTTTTCTATTTGCATTCATTGTCTATTAAATTGTAAAGCTTTGCATTAGTTCCGATCTAAGCAAGTAATGCTTTATATTACGACAAAGATTCATAGATATGATTTTCTTTTGTTTCATTCAAATAATCAAAAGACAAAATTGAGTGTGGGCTGATTGGTGCAAGAAGTTAAAATTAAATATTAATAAGCAAACCGTATTTTAGAATTTAACCGTCAAATACTAGTTTTATCGCTATCTCTAAATATGTGAGTGATTAATTTTGCATATCTATTTAGGGAACGCGTTGCCAAACGTGCTTTCAAGTTATTGCTTCATTACTGATATGTGTACAGTATAATTTGCTATTAAACTTAAGTTTGCAACTGCAACGCGTCGTATTTACTTACATTTGAAATACATATTAGAGTTAGTAGTAATATTTATAATTAACTAGTTATTCACGGATCTAAGAGAGACGTCGATGTCGTAATTTAAAACATTTATCTAAAAAGGGAAAAAAATAATTTGGAATAGCATTTCTTTTTTATTAAATAGTATTACTAACTAGATTTTATTTTGTACTTGCAAATTAAATGCTACCGCAAAGGGTTTTAGTAAAAAATAATATTTTTAATATATGAATACTAAAGAGAACTCTATAATAAGTTCTTCCAAACATTATTAACCAATTCTTTATGTACAATACAAATTACATAATAACATAATAACAAATAAGTGAGCCTTTAGTTTGAACAAGGACCTAACCTTTCGGAGTCTTGACATTTCAATGGTTTTTGCGATTCATACTTACATCGTTATATCATGTAAATAATAATATCCTGTATAAACAAGTTATTGACTATAAGTTAGGTTAATTACCCTGTTAATATTTATTGAATTCTTTGAGTACCTTCAAGATAATTACCTTTATATTAAAATCACAAATAACCTTATAAAATGTAGATACGGCATTGAAAGTGAACATTAGATTTATATGTCATTCATAGCTACTAGAAAATAAATAATAAAAAATATTCCTTTAATAGGTATATAATATTTTAACGTGTAGTCGTTACTTTTTTTAAAGTTAGTCCAAATGGAATTTCATATTAATCCTTAAAAGTTTTAAATATAAAATAATATTAAAAAATATTTTCAATGGCTACTTCATAAGCTTTGAAACGGTTAAGTAAATAAAAATTGAAAAAATACTTCAGTATAAGTCAGCTATATGGTCTTCAATTGCTAAACTCACTTGGACATTAAAAGTCATGAAGCACGATTTATGATTAGGAAAAGAAATAAAATAATTACATCTCATTACTATCATATACGTCGCGTCGGTTCAAGCTGTATTAGGTCTTATAGCTTTACCTGTAAAACATTTAATCGTATGCTAACATTGCTCGCGTTACGCTCAGGGTTGCCTCTATAAAATAATTACAAAAAAATTGCAACTTGCAATCAGAAAGAATACTTTAAAAATGTCTATTGCTTTAAGGTTGTCATGTAAAGACTTTATAAATAGATATATTTATTAGGGTCTAATTACTATAAATAAAATATAATAAATTACAATAATAAGCAACAGAACATACCAGCTATTCTAGATTACGATGTCAAAGCACTTGATATACGTATTTAATAAATTTATTCTTACAATGGTCATGTTGTTTTATCAAAACCATACAACGAAGTGTTCACCATACATATCTTAATTCTTAACGTAAAGACGGCAGCCCTACCACCGTACATTCACTTATAATTGCGTGATTAGAAAAATATGTGATACGCACGCGAAAAGAAGTTTCCGTAAATATCACACACCTGCAAGATATGCCTATTATTAGCTATATACTTTAATTAATCGCTCTTTAGAAAATAATCACTTTCGCATTTAATAAAGCCTGAGAAAATCGCGAATATCCTGTAACTATTATCATTAAACATAATTAGAATGGCCTATAGCAATTAGTATATAGGTCTAATTAGTATCCTTCAGGTCACATATCATTTAAAAAAGGATATTGTTACTTCACTTTCTGTTTCCGATCTTAACTAAAATAAATACCTATATTGTCAATATTAAACTTTATGTTTCTATTACAATTATTATTGTAGTTAGAAAAAAAGTTTCTTGTATGTCAATTAAATGTAAACAAAATATTATGATTAACTTATATAAAATAATACATTCGTACTACAATCAAGCACAGTCCATACTTTTCAGTAAAGATGTGGTGTACTTGATTGAACATTACCATTATATGAATTTATATAAAGACGCTCGATTAACGACGGGGAAGAATAAAAAACAGGAAAGCAAAGTCTTTCAGATAACTCGGAAGGCAGACAATAGTGTTGGTCTGTGAGAATCGTTACGTGTTTAACTCGTAATGTGATCGGGAACTCATTTCACACTTTTTATACGATACATAATGTGATAATGAAAGGATGTAGTTATCGCAATTACGTTTTTCCTCCAATATAAGATTTCTTTGAAACTTGCTTAGACGCAGCGTATTCAGTTTCCTTTATTATTGTAAATATATAAACATTTACCTACGGACTTAACACATCTTCAAATACTTCTGAAGGTTATATTTTTTACTAGATGAGACTAAAAGGTTATGTTTTGTACTTTTTAGAATTTAAGTTATTTATAAACTTAGTTTTAAAGATGTTTGCGGTGGATTCGTGCGTTTTGAGTTAAGTATCGTAAAACTTAAGTTTACGAAAAACTACAAAAATCATACGCTTACATTACAACACGATAACTTGATGGCACGAAAAAAATGTCCTTGTATCAATACTAAGAATCGAACAAACAAACGTTTATTAGTTATCTTCGTATGTGTATACGATAGATTAATCAACACAATAAGAAAAAAGACATAGTGATTAATCATTGAGCTTCTTCAGTAGGTACCTATTTTTTTAACTGGTTATATTGTTGATATTAAAACATTATATATAGTACGCGTCACGAAACTTTAGCGCTGAACGAAACCTGCGCAGAAGTCAAAAATAAGGTATTGAGGTAACGGCGCGGCGCGCGGGGCGCGAGATCCTCGGGTGCGCGAACGTTGATTGGTTGTCCCAGTCGTGTTGTCTTTCTCGCACCAATACGTCAATTACAAGCGCGATTCTACCGATGCGCAGCTATTCTCGTCCAGCGCTAAACATAAATGACGCACACTATAAATGCATACTTTT
>DWAJ01004839.1:0-12314 GCA_018238005.1 Eurema mandarina | reverse complement strand
TTTTTTTTTATTTATGTGGTATAGATATGAGCATGTTTTTATTGAAGGAAGTTGTCTAGACTTGATATTATTTTTTGTACATTAGTTGCCGCAGGCTGGCCCTCCCCTTACGGCTAGACTCAGTGTTACCATCGCCCAAGCCAAACTGGTTAAGAATTATGGTAAGTCTGTTAATATAAAAATATATGCTTAAAAAAATCGACTTAAGAACTTTTATCAGTAATGCGTAATTTTTTTGTGGATTGTATTTGTTATTCTTTTGTTATGTAAATGTATAAATAAGAATTTTAAATAAATAAAATAATGGTTTTTGAATTTAATTTATGTCACTTGCTACTTTAGCTGCTAATAAAAAATTAAAAATCAATAAAAATCGTATATTTTGGGAGAGAATTATTACAATTAATTACAATAAATAAGTCGCAACGATCGCTTTTATTATACCCTGGACTGTATTTTTGCAATAAAATATTTATAGTAATTATTATATTATGTATAATATAAATAATATTTTTCTCTAGGACTGACCCGTATGGATCCGTATGTCCGTCTGCGCGTCGGCCACTGTATATACGAAACGCAAACCGACCCCAGTGGGGGCAAAACCCCTAAATGGAATAAAATGATACATTGGTGAGTAAATAAATATTTTGTTTTAAAAAAAAGTATCTCAAAATTATTTGTCATATTATAAGCAGTAGTTATTTTCATAATCCTTCGATAGCTGAGAAATTCGTGAGACATAACATAGTTCTTCTATCTTCTGACTCTGACTTATTCCAAGTTTAGAAGCCTTGTTAAAAATGTCTAATTAAAAAGGCGTACTATACATTAAATGAATATATTGAAGACAAAACCCTTGAAATGATATTTCTTTACGCTCGTGGGACGGTGACCTTTTTCATATATAAATATTATAATAGTCGAGTTTTTGTTTATATTTACAATTGTATGTTCTTATTTTTTAATAAGAGCGACTATCAGAGTTTCCTGCCGGTTCTTCTCTGTAGAAACTGCCTTCCGAACCCGTGGTAAATGTTTTGAAATACCTTGACGATTCAAAAGTGTTACTTTATGTAGCCTAATTAAATAAAGATACTTTTGAATTTGACTTTGAAATCTCTTTTTCTTCTATGGTTGCCTGGAAGAGATCACTGTGTAGTGATAAAGCAGCCAGTTAATATGTTTCTACTATTTGTTAGGCAATATGTAATATTTAAACGAAGTGTAAAAAATAAATAGATTTTTTATGTGATGGTTGGACAGTTGGTTTAACAGGAGGCTCGGCTGACTGTAAGCGACCAAATCTACTCGCATACAAACGAAAAGCTCATTGCCTCACGACTGCCAACCTAAAAATAAGGGAAAAGGAAAACATTTAGGATTAAAAATTAATAAAACAGGGTGTGAAGAAAAGTAGGCTTTCGGTGTTCCCGAGAAATGCCATTACTTTTCTGTGGTAGGGTGTTGCCTCCCTGAAAGTGAGTCTAATGGCATGGCTTTAAAAAATGGTACCTACTTCCAGTAGAATAATATATCTTAAGGACGACGCACAATAAAGTGCCTTATATTTAACCTATTTGAAACAATACAGTATTATTCCTCATCCAATAAAGATACATTGTACATTAAAGATTAAAATTGCCCTTGATGATATATTATTAAAGTGAATACATTAAATTATATTATAAAGTTAAAATACAGAGATATCGAAGTTTTTAAACTCTTACAGAAATAGACTACATAGTACAGTATTTTTATGGCTTCTTAAATTGAGTTTTTCAAGAGGAGGACATGGATTATCCAAATAGTTTGGCTCCAGGGTCGGTTAGGATCGCACTTTACCATCAGCCACGCGGCGGGAATGCCTAAAAGCATTTCCCTCTATAAAAAGAATAATTAACTTTTTAATAAAAATAATAACGACTTAAAAATAATCGTTCAAATTGGTTAATAATCGGCGGAGATATTGCGTATAAAAAAGTTCATCCCCAATTTTCCACCCTTGGGGGTTGTTTTTTTTATTATTAAATTGAAATGGGACCACCCTTGAGGTATTACCTATACGCCGAAAAAAAAAGTTCAAATCGGTTCATAATTGGCAGAATTATCGCGTAACAAATATAGAAAAAAAACATACGGGTCGAATTGAGAACCTCCTCCTTTTTTTGAAGTCGGTTGAAAAGGTTCGATTAGGATAAGCTTTATTAAGTACAACAAACACAATTCTACAATAACACTCATAAACATCTATAGCAAAGTTATTTGTCCCATTAGCTCTTAACACTATGCGTTATGTTATTATGCTAATATTATACTATTTATATAGGTATTAATAAGGATAAACAAAAAAACATGTTTTTCTTTATGTTTATCCTGTATATGCTCGGCAATTACTGGACTTTTTGGAAGACATTTATTATTCAGCTTACCCATCCCAGGAGTCGAAACCACGAGGCGGTAATAGTTAGTTATAAAAATAAACTTAGTGATAAAAGTTCGTTGGTATTCAATTATACAAGAAAAAATATATTTTCGGTACGTACCCAGGTGTTTTGTTTTTGTTGCGATCGAACAAGTTTTGGAAACAAGTTTTTATTTGTCAACATGTTTTATGTTAATAGCGAAACGGTTGGTTGTTTTAAATGATACAGTTTTGGTGACCTTGACAATTTGGTCTAATAAAAGGCACTAGTTATAGAACGCGTCATTTATGTTTAGCGCTGGACGAGAATAGCTGCGCATCGGTAGAATCGCGCTCGTAATTGACGTATTGGTGCGAGAAAGACAACACGACTGGGACAACCAATCAACGCTCGCGCACCCGACGATCACGTACCCGCGCGCCGCGCCGTTACCACGATACCTTATTTTTGACTTCTGCGCAGGTTTCGTTCAGCGCTAAAGATTCGTGTCGCGTACTATAACATGACATCCTTCCTGCAACGTCAAAAATATTGACTTCTATTTTCTTCACTTTTTTCTATGTTTAAGAACCAACCTTCTATTTCAAGGGATATTCTTAAAGAGGAATTATCTGTTACTGTAACGTCTCAAAAATGGCTTGTATACCTGTCTCGATGCGACTTCGTTCCGATCTTACTAGTTACCTTATTACACCAACTCTTTTTTTCTCTGCTTAAGAAACATCTTCAAGGAATATTATAAAAGAAGAGTTATCAAAATAGGTTCGGCTGTTATTTAGTTACGCACTTAGCAAGAGATTTGGTGATTATTAGAGATTTTTTTTATTACCAACCGTCTCTACACGATTTATAATAATGCAATAGTGAAGACATAATATCTTATTAACATAAGTGTAATACATATTATAGAGTTTTGTTTATAAATAACTAGCTGTTGTCCGCGACTCCGTCCGCGTGGAATTTCATAAAAACCCCTCCCCCCTTATAAGCCTTTTTTTCCAGTAAAAAAGTAGCCAATATATCTAGACCATCTGTGTACCAAATTTCATTACAATCAGTTCTGTAGTTTTGACGTGAAAGCGTAGCAGACAGGCAGAGTTACTTTCGCATTTATAATATTAGTATGGATGTAATTTAAGGAATATTTATAATGTATAATTTAAAACTAACAAAGTTACGTCATAAACGGTTTGCTCTATATTACGAATAACTCCATGCTTATTATGTTAAAAATGTGACGGAAAATTATAGAACATTGCATGTTGTAATAATATTAATTTGGAAATTTCTAGAAAATGTTTGGTGCTAGAAAAGCGGTGGCATTTTAACTGAAAATATTTGAACGGAATTTCTTTAAGTAGTAGGTAAATTAGTTTAATATAACCGTTTTTATACTTCTACTAGCTGTGCCAGCGACTTCGCTCGCGTAGAAAAGTGACTTCGGGCAGCATTTTTGAAAATGCCTAAAACCCGCACCAACAAACGTCAATTCTTTAAATTGCCATAACTTTTTTATTTATCCACCGATTGACATGAATCAAACACTAAATGTTAAGTTAAGCTTACCACAATATATCACTGAAAACCCCATCTAGATGGGATAAGCCGTTTCTGAGATAAGCGTGCACAAACAAACAGACATAAATTCCAAAAATCATTGTTTTGGGTTCTATTCCGTTAATAAAGGTCTCCTGTAATATTTTTTCTCATGTATCTTCCATGTACAGACAGCGACTCGTTACGTATTTATTATATGTATAGATAGATAACCTATGACACTCAAAAATGTAGCTGTCTATGGGTGAAAGTATTTTTAAAATCGGTTCATTAGATCCCGAGATTACCTCTTACAATTTAACAAACACACAAACTTTACATCTTTATTAAATTAGTATAGATGAATAAAATAAAAAACACGTTTTTTTGCTTACTTTATTACAACTACAATCATACACTCGCTACACGAACATGTGTGTGTGTGCGTGCTCAGTTACACTTATAGCTTAGATTAATGAGTATTAGAAGTACTAGAAACCATTTATTACAAGAATATATTATTTAATAAACACTGAATACGATAAAATTTCACTAACACTTACATATAATAGCCAATAAGCGTACCGTACAAGCTATAGTTTTACATTTAAATATATCTATCATATAATTTTCATTTCATGACAACACAACATTAGGCTTTAGGTTATAGAATTTTTAAATATCAACTACATTATATATTTTACGTTACATTAAATACTTTTCGTTACTCCTAGTTTTGTGAGTACATACTAAATTAAATAGATCTTTTGTGAAGGATTTTAGAATGTGAGAGAGAGAAGGTTCATTTGCCGCCTTGGCAGCATGGCTTGTTGCCTGAAAAATAAGTGTATAATTAGTAATATGATAAATACAAAATCATTATATTATATAGGGTTTTATGGAAGCTATATTGGTAATCTTCTACTGAACTAAATGAAGGATCCTCGACCAGTGCCACCACCGACTAGCCGTCCGTATGTTGTAGTGAGAACAGAGGAATTATTATTAAGAGCAAGATGAAGGAAAATATTGGCCGCATTTCTCTATCCAATTTTCTTTATCCTCCTGTGCCAAATATATACATTACACACGAAATATAAAGCATTTTATTTCTTCGGAACAAAACGCAATGACACTTGATGTAATGAAATGTCATTAATTGACGCTGGTTTTTTTTCGGGGAGGTGGTCCAGCCCGGGCAAACAGGCCGAAATCACCACCTCAAAAGCTTTTTAATATTAAGAAATAAATTATTTAAAAAAATATTTAGTACTTACCATCGCCGCACGCGCAGGTCGGTCCGCACGTGCATTGCGCGCCGCACGCGGCTTTCCCGCCGCCACAAGTGCCTGCAACACATGCGCCATTTCATTCAAAAAGTTATAAATAAAAATCAATGGGGCAAAAATGTCAGTTCATAAATAGTATTATATGTTGTTGTAATTGTTCAATGTTTGTATGTTTGATGTATTGTTTCATCTTAGTGTTCCAATCAAACAATCAAACGAATAACTAGGACGTTTCCCGGTCTTCATCAAAATGAAAAGTTCGTTTAATTTAACTTAGTTAATTATATTTAATATTTACTCGTTCGTTTCATCTTTTTCTGCAACATCGTATAATAACATTTATGTAGTTACATTAGAAGTGGAAATATTTTTGTTACCCATAATATTAACGATCTTTAAATGACTCTTTTAAATATTTTGTAAGCATATTTAAAGAATGAGTTAAAATTTTAATTAATTCTTTTGAGAGAAAATTAATTGGTTCGACCTATGTTATGAGTTCGGAATAAGGGTTTAGTAAGCACGGGAATTTTGGCACGCTAAAACTACTGAACCGATTAGAAGGAAATTTGTTGCACAGATGGTCTAGAGCCTGGGGAAGGACATAGGCTAGTTTTTTTTAATCAACCCCCAAAAGGTTGCGCGAGGGGATGAAACTTTTTATAATTTTACGCTTTCACGGCCAAACCGCTGAACCGATTGTAATGAAATTTGGTACACAGATGGTCTAAAGCCTGAGATAAAACATAGGCTACTTTTTGACTGGAAAAAAGGGTTATAAGGGGGGAAGAGGGGGGTCAAAGTTTTATATGAAAGTCCACGCAGACGGAGTCGCGGGCAACAGCTAGTTATTAATATATAATATAAGTTTATAAAAAAAGAAAACAAATGGTACCTAGTGAATCAATGTTTTTAGACGTTCGTTAACTAAATAATACATAGAATCGGATTAGAATAGAGATCGTAACCACAAGCCACAAAACTATCTAGTCGCTATATATCTATATGCTGATTAACTGCAATAAATTCCGAATTAAATTACTGCATTTTCTACGGCCTAGTTTTGAGTGTAACCGGTTTCTATTGCTTAAAAATTGTTTTAGTAAACAACTATTTACAAATAGATTCGGTTAAAAATACGAATAGAGACATTAGAAGTCTTTCATATAGAGAATTTTTTCTTTATATGAGTAAGAGTTGTGAAGAAGAATAGGCAGATACCTTAATATAAATATAATATAGTATAAAATATCTTTAACTTGTAAACAAAAAGCCTTTTTTTCTATAGGTATCTTAATATTTTGTGATTTTAAATAAACGTGTCTCATTTGACTCGCCTCTTGTAGAATCCATAAAAACCGTTTCTCGTATTAGATTACAAATATTTTTAACCGACTTCAAAAAAGGAGGTTTCTCAATTCGACCGCATGTTTTTTTACATACTCTGTAATATAGTAAAGGCCGAACATACACTGTAGTATTTTTTTATTTTCATAACCAAGATACAATAAACGATCTTCGTTATTTATATGTTAACGATAGAGATCAACATAGTTTAATGAACTCTACATCGAATGCTAAGTATAAATAATTATAATACCGTAACGGTATAATTATAAAGAATCATTATTCTATACTCTTTTAACTAGACAAATTAAATATATTCGTAGAATTATTAATAATAATGATACCAGTACAATTATTCCCATTTGGAGAATAATCTATGATAAAATGTTATTTATCATAGATTATTCTATGATATATAGCGATGTTATGATTTTATGCGTTTTTATAAGTATATTTAAATACATCTCTATATATAAATAAACATATAAAAATAACTACTGCGTCACAGAAAAACGCCGGCTAAAATAAAAACAAAAACCACGTGGCTGGCACGATAGAAAATTCGATAAATAAATAAAAAAATAAAGCGTGGATTAAAAAAAAAGAAATTTGAAAATGGAACTCACTTTTACAGGATTCGCAGGGAGCCGGCATGGCGGAGTGGATGGTTCTAGGCTAGGATGGTTCTAGACTGCACTGCGAGTGCGCGCGCAGACAGGCCGGGTCAATAACTGAACTACGTCGCTACGTGGGGGAATCAGACGATCGGTGTTCCTTCACTTGATATAGACTTTGAGTCGGATTTCCTTTTTATTCACAACCTTTAATTGTTTTATTTAATAACTAGCGGACCCGTACCCACTTCGTTGGGCATAATGTTAACAATCCTTTTTTTATACTAGGCTGTGGCTTTCTATTGGTGAAAGTTTTTTTAAAATCGGTTCAGTAGATCTCGAGATTACCCCTTTCAATTTAACAAACACACAAACTTTATAATATTAAACTTAAATAAGTAACTTTATTATATTAGTATAGGTTTAGTACTCGCTCTTTAAGTATGCTATGCATGCTTTGAAGTTGAACAAGGAGTGTTCAATAAGAATTTCCTAGGTTATGCTTTTACCGTTTACGGGAGTAGCATTTTTCTGTTTACATTTTGAATGGAGTGTATTCATCCCTACCATTGTATTACATTAAAATTTAATCAATTTATTAATTTTGAAATATATAATGCATTTCATTGCATGCATTCATAAGCTTCTAGTAGGGTCTCAAATATTATCAACCAAAACAAAGTTTGACCTTGAAAGCATCGAAATAATTCGTCCAACATCTCTTACGCAAACAAGATGAGAAAACAACCTATAGCTGGCCAGTTACAATAAAATGATGGCCGTAAACAAAAACATGGCCGACCGGTTCGCGCGCCTAATCTCTAAACAGGTACTTAGGGTATAAATCATTCGTGACCACAAACAATGCGGACAATTTCTATGGCTCATGTCTATTGATGCAGTATTGTCTATGCGCAGTTAGTTGACAAAGAAAACTAAATTATTAACAATTTTAATTTACTACAAATTATTCATAACTTTTTCTTTCACTTACAGTTTCACTTATTATTTTAATATTCATCATATTATGACTATATTTTTTCATAGGTTGTAGAATGTAAATGATGTATTTACTTGTAACAGAAATGACTATGATTTTCTTTGATAAAACATATTACGACCAGGTCAGTCACCTTACGCTTAATTTGCTTACGTGTTAAAGAAAAATCAAAAATTAAATCAAGTAAATACAGCTTATCGTTTAAACTACAAAAGACGGCTAGGTGAGAGTCGGACTTTTTTCCGGGGTTCCGTAACATTACGTATGAGAAAATTTATTATACTTTATATTTCAAGCGTCAACCGGTTGCCGTTCAACTTTAAGCAAAAAAAAAGAAAGAGAAAAAAAATTATTGTTTGAGAGCACTAAATATTTATCTGCAACAGAAATAAATAAAAATGTGAACAAAAGACACTATTGTTAATGGAACTTTATTAGGTTTCGTTTCTACAATTTGGGTATCGAACGCTAACAAAAAAGGCAGTAGTTTAACTATAGTATGTACAATAATATTATATGTAACTACATAATAATTAGAGGAGAGGCTTATTTCTCTTCTTCGTATTCTCTTTTGTGGTATAAAATATTTCCCTTTTTGTAAGGTAGGCATTCCAGCTACATATTAGCGAGGCCTATCTTACGAGAATACCTCGCGTCGCCTATATATTATGTTCGCTAAGCATCAAATAAAGCTGCTCAGTTCCCCAACATAACCTAAAAAAACAATCAAAAAATTCAAAGCTATGATGTCATACTTAATAGCTATCGCGCAATTACCTTTTTTATTCGAAATGATTCACTAAAATTTACGAGCAAAGACCTCTGAGAAGGTAGGTGAAGTTAGCCTTGAGTTTTTTTTCACCTCATCTCTTTTATGAGTTTCGATCAATAGCTTTTTACGGCTGGCAACATTAAATAACTTGGTGGTGGTAAAAAATGTTCTTAATGTTAACCGGGAGGTAGGTGAACCAACCAAGTATTGTTAACTAGTTTTTCGAGTGACTGGCTGTATAGAATTACTTATTACAATATAGCTATGTTAAATTAGTTATACGACATCTTTATATGTATAAGGGCTACTATAGAACAGGCAAAGTTAACATAAACCTATGCCAATTTTTCTTTGTAAACTTTGCCAAATCAACGAAAGAAGTATATTTTAGGACGAATTAATATTCTTATAACAAACCTAGATACTCAAGTACTATAATCAAAAAAACTTGATATTGAAATGAAAAAAATATTTAATAATTAGTATATTATAAGTACGTTAATATGATATGAAGCCATAAAATATAAATATTTGTGTCGTAATTAATAATAATTCAAATTATGTTACTATACGGAGGCTGAAATTTAATTAATTTGGACATAAGGAAAATGAAAATAAAATCTTCAGATTACGTGCGTAACATTAAACCAAACATAAAATTTATTTTAACATTTACCCGTACACTTGACAAAAATAACTTAACACTTATACATAAACAATTATAACTTAATTAATAAATTGCCTAAACTAATTAATATATTATTTAATCTATAATTCGATTCACTCAAAAACCAACAAAATATTTTAAAATCTATGTTAATTTCAAATACGTATTTTTTTCTGTAGCCCATTTAAATTGTTGTCCACTTATAAAAAAAAAATATCATTCCATCTTCAAATGCCTTCTCGATTTTACCATCAGTCTTCTGAGAACGGAGTACAAAATCCAAAAGATAATGTATAGTTTGGAATCAGTACTAATGATCATGTATGTGGCTAGAACAGCAACGAATATGCCTAAGGCGTTGAAAATTAAATTCAGCCTGTAATTTGGTTTGACTTTCTTTTTGCAAAGGCATTCTGTTGGTTGGAGGTCGCATGGCGTTTGTGTTTCTGTAAAAAGTAATTTATTTATTACATACGATAATCGCGGAGTTTTCTTCAATCTATAAATATTAAACCTTAAATTACAAGAAATCATATTCGTAAATTGCCTTCGAAATATTAGTAGGCGTTTTGAAATAATTTTCTGGCTGTTTTTTGATATTATTGCAATTCAGATTTTTTACAGTTTCCTATTAGATTCCTTTTAGATATTTAAGAAAAAGCTTCATGATTTATTTAAGAAATAGTATAACAAATAATATTTAAAAATTTAAAAAGATATATAAAATTATACCTTGTAAGGTTTCACAGATGGTCTCCATTGCGTGTTCCTCGATATTCCGGAATAAAATGTGAAGGGAAAAATTATAGTTACCTTAAATATTGGTTGTAAAGAAGAGACGAAGGCTGCCGAACAAAAACCTAGGAAATATTAGTGAGTCAGGGTCGTACGTAGTTCCGGTGTCATTTCATAGTGTAATGGAGCAGAAAGGTTTCTAAGAATTTTCCTATTACACCGCTAGCAGAAGCTCTTTCTCAAGGATCTGAAATGTGTGCGATCACACAATCCCGTCTTTCTTAAGAACCTCATAGATTGAAATAAGGTACTAATCCTAATAGGAGTCAATCAAATTCGGAACATAATCTGTCTTCAGTTCCTGAAAAAAAAATTTCTTAAAGCTATGATATATACTTTAAACAAGAGGATACATCTCGAATTTAAGACCTTTACAAGTTGAACAGTTTTAAATATTATTGATTCAAAATTAAACCTTCCAAAAGATTAACTTCTGGAAGGTTTAATTTTATTAATTGCCTAACCAGTATTTGTTTGACGTGTCCCTTAAGTTCTAATTACAGATCTTTCCATTATTTAAGTCCAACTTGTTTGGTAGAAATTACTCTTAAGTATTACGACGGCAAGATATGAATAAACAAACCAATCTAAAAAGTATATAATTATTAATTGCGCATATTTCGTTTCGACTCGTGTCTTTCATTCGCGGCTTTAAATAAGTGTTTTTAATAAGTTTATAACGTCTTAACATAAAAAGATATGCCCAGTTTCATTCGTTAACCAATGGATACATTTTTCATATACATTCAGTTGAAAATAATCAACAATAGTCAACCTTGTTCTCAATACCAAAGTTTTTGCAGTAGGTATCTGATTAGTATAAAATTCGTTGGACGCAACTAAAGTGCATAGTTTAAAAACCGCAAGCATCATGCCTTCTCCTTGTGAACCCTGCAAAGGTAAGACATTTAAACATATTTTCTGCACATTTCTTTTAAATGAGAGAAAGAATCGGTGATAGCATATTATTAAAATAATATCTTTACAATAAGTATGTAGCTATTATTATTATAATTTTAAAGCACCCATCTAACTCAAGACGAATAATATTGATTTAAAATATCAAGAAGTAATTATTTAATTAGATGTATTCTATAAAATTAAAATAAAATCAATGGATGTATTGAACAATTTAATCATTCTGATTCAATTGTTCTGATTGTAAGAAATTAGTGTAGTTTTTGTTTATATAACGGTTGTTTTTAAGATAACTGATAAAGTTTTAAATACTTTTACATTTTAAAGCTTTTTTATATTTTAGAAACCTGCCAAGAAGGTTCTTGCGAAGACAAATGCGCTTGCAAGGAAAGTGGCTGTGACGATTGCTCCTCTTCAGGTAACAGAGTTAATTTCATGTGATACTTTTATTTATAAGCCTAGAGACCAGCCCCACCTTCGCACGCATAATATACTATGCATGTATTATATGAATACCTCTATCTGATAAAAAATACCCTATGAAAATCGGTTGCCTAGTTTTTTCGGACAGACAGAAGATTTAAAGAATTTAAACTATAATATAAAAATGAATATCAAAATGTGTTGTTAACTTGATAACGGCTGAATCGATTTGCATAATTCTTTTTTTAGTACTTATATTTCTGTACTAACTGTTGTCCGCGACTCCGTCCGCGTGGACTTTCATATAAACTTTGAACCCCCCCTTCCCTCATTATAACCCTTTTTCCAGTTAAAAAGTAGCCTATGTTAATCTCCATCTTTTCAACTAAATGTATGCCAAAAATCAGGTCGATTGATTGCTTAGCTACGGCGTGAAGGAATGACAAACAAACACACTTTCACATTCATAATAGTATGGATATACGAGGAGTTATTAAGTAAACAAATATAGGTATAAGGTTATGGGT
>DWAJ01004838.1:0-12316 GCA_018238005.1 Eurema mandarina | reverse complement strand
TTTTCCAGTTAAAAAGTAGCCTATGTTTTATCTCAGGCTCTAGACCATCTGTGTACCAAATTTCATTACAATCAATTCAGCGGTTTGGCCGTGAAAGCGTACAATTATAAAAAGTTTCAAACCCCCTTCCCCCCCTTATAACACTTTTTTCCATTTAAAAAGTAGCAAATTTCGTTCTTATCGGTTCAGTAGTTTTAGCGTGATGGAAAGACAGACAGACAGACAGAGTTACTTTCGCATTTATAATATTAGTATGGATTAAGCAAAACATTAAGACTACTGACTGCAGGTTAGTCGGTATGTCCCCTCTGGTGAGTCCGACATAACTGCCTCCTATCTGTATATAACACACATGTAAACTCAGAAATTATATTTAGAAACATAAATATTAGATTATTTAATCGCCATTTCAGTATAGTAAACAATGTTATCAAATAACAGTCTTGTCACGTTTTGACAAACGTGAGTGCAGTCATTTTGTTTGCAATGATAAACTTAATACTATACACACTTGAATAATTTGCTTTTAAAGGCGAAAAGTACACCTCTAAGGTGTCATCTTTAATCATTAAATATCATAAAACAAAGTCGCTTTCTTGTCTGTCCCTATGTATGCTTCAATCTTTAAAACTATGCAACTGATTTTCATGCGTTTTTTTTAATAGATAGTGATTGCAGTGGTAGGTTTGTATGTATAATACATGCTTAATATTATGTGCGAATTCGGGGCTGGTCGCTAGTAATATTATAAATGCAAAAGGGTGTAACCTTCCACTGAACCACAGGGAAGATCTTCGACCAGTTGTTTCACGTCAAGAAGTTGAATATACGCCAAGATTCAAAACAATATCGAGGCGATTCAAAACTGAACATTATTAAAAAATCTTGTGTTTTTATATTAGAATTTCCACAGTTACAGAAACTATTCCCATGAAACTGCAGGTCATAATCTATACTAATATTATAAAAAATTAAAGTTTGTGTGTTTGTTAAATTGTAAGGGCTAATCTCGGGACCTACTGAACCGATTTTTTAAATTCTTTCACCAATAGAAAGCCACATTATTGAGTTACACACACTGAGTGTCATAGGCTATATAATAAAGTTACAAAAATAAAAAAGGATTATTAATGTTATGCCCAACAAAGTGGGCATGGGTCAGCTAGTATGTAATAATATTTAATGACAAGAATAAACAAAACAGCTGTTATTCAGTAATTTGTGTTCAACTAATACTTTAAAGTATTCTATTCCATCTATCTAACTAAATTGGAAAGTGTGTCTGTTTGTCTTTCTTTCACTGCAAAACGGCTGGATCAATCTAGTTGAAATTTGGTATGCAGATGAATGATACGCTGGATTAACGCATGGGATACTTTATATTCCGGTATTGCCCTGGGAATGGGAGCTATGCAGGTAAAACTGCAAGGAGCGACTAGTGTGTATATAACAAAGTCACACGTTAAAGTAAAAACAGTTACAATTGAACGCTCCACACAATTCTAGAAGTCAGATCAAGGCCAAACTGATCAATTGAGAAACAGAACACCGTTGGTTTGCCACTTATTAAACATTATTATTTACGTAATAGCAAGTCTTAAAGGCTACAAAATGAAAATGAAAAATGTTTTATTTCTAAGTAAATTTGAAACAAATAATTTCAGAAAGTCAACATGGTGCCTACCACTTGTTCGGGAACTAACCAGGCGAGAAGAACCGGCGTAAGAAACTCGCATGGATCCCACATTTTTTACCAAAAAAGGGGGAAAAATCGTCTTTCAAAATAAAAGTTACAATTCAGTAACTTAACATAAGTGTGTATAACATAAGTATACTTAAGTATATGTTATTAATATAAAAAGTTGAAGAGATTTTTTCCAACATATTAACATGTGAAACTACAGGATATACACTATCTATGTAGCTATATATCTATCTATATATCTATGTAGCTATTTTTCAACTTCTAGTCTTTTATGTTATAACAAAAATAAAAATATCTTTATCAAAAATAAGAACATCTTTATCAAAGATAATTCTGTCTTGTCATCATGTGTGATGCAGATAGTAATCCATACAAAATGTACTATTTCTTACTCTATTTTTGTAAAGGGTTAGCCAACCTAGGAGTTTTTAAGCAAACACTATCGACTACAAAACTATATCAGATTGGAATACAAATTATTCCGAGAAGATAAATGTTTAGGGACATGTAAGGCACATTATAATAGTTTTATTTAAATGTAGATTACCTTTTACCTCAGGTACTATAAGAAGGTAAAGTTTGCATCTCTATAGGGTATCAAATAATTATAAAATAGAAATATAGATTAGGCTTTACTCGGCTTATATTGCTATGTGCTGCTAATTGTTAATTATAATATAATTCAATCTTTCATCAATGAATCTTTTCGCTTTCCACGGATTAAACACAGCAGATTCGCATAATACATTTGTCCTGCTGCTGATTGCTTACATCGTTAGCACTAAAATCATTTTGCCTTACTCTGGAAAATAGATGGTACAGGACGTTATGCATTAAGCGACATAAATTTTCGAAAATATGGCTATTTTATTGTTGGAAATGATTCTATTTTATGAGGTTCTATTTTCATAGAAATGAATATCATTATGATACGATGAGAAGTTTAGTTTCTATGATTTTATTTCTAAAATTTAAAACTTTGATTGGCTCTCCTGTAAAGTTAAAAAAATGTCGCTTAAAACAAATAGCCTTTCACCCCTCGATATTGTTTAATGAAAAAAAATTAATGATGATGATCACATAGTTACTTCTTAGTAAGATTATTTTAAATAAGGTTGATGACTATTTGACCTCAAATAAGGTCAGTTTAAACTAAGTTATCAATCATGATAGCAGATGACCCACTTTTGAATAGACATGTTGTTCTATCCCATTCAAATAGCAGTCCAATTAGAAACTAATAGAACTATAAAACGATTTAAAGCTTTCAAAAAAAGCAGCTGTGGTAAAAGTAATGAAAATTATTCAACATATTCCTACCTACCCACTTTTAACTTCGATTAAAAACGTCGTTAAAACAACGTGTTCAATCAAAATAGTTATTTAAAAGATTAAACAATGATCCCATTCCCTACAATCGTGTTTCGAACTTATGATTGTTCACTGATGACGTAAAATTGTATAAGTTACGTACAAGGACAAAAAATGTTTAGTTAGGTACCTACCATGCGTAATTTAATTTTCAAAGGCACATTTGTAATAGCGGAATCTCAGATCAATATCGAACTTAGAGATAGCGGATTATATTATGATATGAAAATAACAATAAATAAAAATACTTACAACTTTTTAGTTTTCGCAGCGTTGGGTTCAATGAGAACACCTGCGACGTCATAGTAATTACTACTACTAAAATTTAACTGTTGTATTAACTTCGTCATCTTGGCAAATCGTATTTAAGCCTTTTACGAACTTGAAATGAAAACACGGTCAGACCGTAAGGATTCAGCTAATTGCGCAGAACACGTCTTTCACAATAGAAAGCCAACGAAAATAAGTCGCTTAGTCAACTTTGAGTCAATTGATCAATTGAAGAAATTGTCAGAAATAGCAACCGACTAAATAAAATAGGCAAGAGAATGCAATATGACGCCTATGTACTCACTAAACATTTAATTTAGTAGCATAATACCACTTTACATTATGGCTGCCGGAAACGTGATTTGTTTATGATATTAAAAAAACGCTTCGTTATACGCTTCTTGATCAAATATATATTTCTTGATTTGAAAAAATAATATTTAATTAAAACTAAAAATGTTAGCATATAAATTAAAATGTGTGAAATATGTTTCAACAAAATGATATAACAATGTTCTCCCGTTAACATTCAAGCTGGCAACAAAGAGAATGTAATCACTACGTTTGCTGGCAAGGCTGGCGAGGCCGTGGCGTTGCCGTTACGTCACAAGCAAATGTCATATTGTTAAATGTCAAATTCAATCGATAGTGTTGTTGGCTGTTGCGCCGCCAAAGTATTGATCGATGCTTTAAAAAAATTATATCGGTTTTAAAACTTACCTATCTGTAGGTGAAATTAAAGCTGGCATACTACACTCCCCAAAATCTATCCCCAAGATATTTCTAAACCTTTCTTGCTGTAACATATAATATTTTTCTGCCGGAAAGGCATGGAACGTCATACTTCACTTGTACTTTTACACTTCACCCAAAAAACACACGATTACGGTTTTCTTTTTAGACTTTTCACTGCTATGAACATTAATGTTACTTTCACTATTTCTATATGTTCTAGAATGTTTCAGAATAAGTAACGACATTCAGACTTGGGAGTTTGTTCACTACTGACTATGCCGCAATCGAATTCTATATAGCCCGATATATGTATAGCTAGCTCTCGCCACTCTATTTTAAGGGATGAATAGGGATCACACAGGAGCAAATATTCCTATTTGCGTTCAAAATTAAATTTTACTTGCAACTTGACAAATAACCTAACTGTTTAGACTAGCTGATGAACGAAGTGATTTAAGCTTACGATATTTCTTTAATCCGTATGAAAGTTAACCTCTGGACCTATTAAGCCGATTTTAATTTTTTTTTCCAAACAAAACGCTTCGTTATTTACCGCGACATAGCCATCAAAGTTTGTTAGAAATATTTAGTTGAAATATTGAAAAAATATAAAAGACAATATATTTATGTAATTATTTAATACACCGTTTATTATTCTGATTTATAGTAGGTATGTAGGCGTTATATATTAGTTAGGGGTATATAGCATATTTTTAATAATATATTACACGTGCACGATAATGCTAACACGTACACAAAGAGAGGTGATTCTCATCAATATAATACGAGGCACAGAGATAAAATTGTTATGCCTGCCTTCCGACTTAGTAAAACAAAAAAACTCTTTCATGGGGCAGAGTATACTATTCTATAATAAGCTTCCTAAGAGCGTCAAGGATCTGACTTATTCCAAGTTTAGAAGCCTTGTTAAAAAATGTCTAATTAAAAAGGCGTAACTAAACATTAAATGAATATATTGAAGACATAAACGCTTGGAATGATATTTCTGAACGCCCGTGGGACGGTGACCTTTTTCATGTATAAATATTATAATAGTCGAGTTTTTGTTTATATTTACAATTGTATGTTCTTATTTTAAAAAGAGCGACTATCAGAGTTTCTTGCCGGTTTTTCTCTGTAGAAACTGCCTTCCAAACCGGTGGTAAATGTTTTGTAATACCATGACGATTCAAAAGTGTTACTTTATGTAGACTAATTGAATAAAGATACTTTTGACTTTGACTTTGTTAATCGCTTCCAGTTTCTAGAAACGGTATTACAATCAACGGTGGATCACCCCCCCCCCCCCTGAGTTGGTTCCAGGACTTAGGTGGACCACTAATTGGACATGGATCCTCAACAATCACTACATACTGAATAATTCTAAAAGGATGAAAATATTACTATACAGTGAAGATCCATACTAACTTACTTACTAATATTACAATTGTGAAAGTATGTCTGTCTTTCTTTCACTGTAAAACAGCTGGACCGATTTAGTTGAATTTTGGTACGTAGATACATGATATCCTAGATTAAAACATAGGATACTTTTAATCCTGGTATTACCCCGGGAACTACGCGGGTATAACTGCTAGGAGCGGCTAGTAAAATAATAAAGTGAAGGAAAATCTACCCCGTGTGGTCACACAGCCTCTTGTGCGCATGCACGGTCCGCTAAAATGACGTCATTAGCCGCCCCGCGCGTCCTGCTTATAAAAACAATTATTTTAAGGGATTTTCATTTTTATTTGTTTTTTTTTTGAGATGTTATCACTGCAAAGAAGCTTTACGGGAGTCATTTTCCCAACCTAGAATTTGGGAGATATTCAGTATTATTCTTATTAATCAATCTACATATTAATCTTTTCTCTTTATGTTGGTCAATATTATTTTTAAAATCTAGATAAATTATCGATATTTAATTGTCAGATTTAATTTTGTCCGCCCTTTTTACGATTTATTATTATAATATCTTTCATTCCCCTTTCTCACAAAAAATAATACAATAGGGAGAGGAATAACATAATGATTACAATTCATCGCAAAATTACGATAGATTATAATCCGTAGAAATGAATAGGTGAAATTTTAAAATAGCTTACCTACTAATGTAAAATATATTCGTGTAGAATTATTTTAAAACTTATTCAGGATTTAGAAGCAGTGAAAAATAATACAGGCATTTTGTTAATCATGGAATACTAATAATGGTTTAAAATCTTTTGCTTGCTAAGGGTAACCTTTGGAAGTTTAAAATTCACCAGATATATATTTTAATCTATCAAAATTTACGATTTATGGAAACACTTTGTCATCAAACGCTGGTACATTAAAAAAAAACAATTGTATGAAGAACTAGACTTTTTGAAATTTCGTAACTATGCTTACTATTGACATAGGTACTATCATCAAGCACTATCGTTTCGTAGAAATAGTTACATACATACTGATATAGTGTTTCGTTATTGTAACGTTTTCAATATAAATAGGTGTAATTAATCGTGTTTCTATACAATTCAAATAACACATTCCACAATGAAAGGCTTCTTCGCTCTATTCGCGGTATTATCCGTCGCATTCGTAAGTTTTTTTTATTTTATTTCTTTTTTTTATACGTATATCGAAGTAATCTTATGCTTTACTTTTTTAATAGTACCGATATTTCAATGTTTTTTTTTTGTAATAGACTAACGCCAATTTTTAAGTTATGAAGTGTATGGTTTATTTAGTATGTAACATCAGTTGAGACTTGCCATAAACAAGGTTTTTTTTATCAATAATATGTTATAGACAATAATATTAATAGTGTTTATTAACAATCTTATATTCCATTTTATTTTTTTAAGTTAAGACTCAGGTTTTTCTGATTTTCTTGGTCGCTGATATAGGTTTCCCCGATAAATGTTATAGACAATACTTTTTTAAATCGCACCCCTATCGGGTCATAAATAATAAATACATTCTGTTTTTTTTTCAGAGCGCCAATGCGCAATGCCTTCGTCCTGGACCCATGGTTGCACCTGGTCCCTTGGTTGCGCCATTATCACCCATCGCGTCCCCATGTGCTCCGTTGATAGGATCTAACACGGTTGCCACAAGCCTTGCTGATACCCTATCTCTACTCACAGTTAGCAGCTTGCTTGCTGAGAAGTTGCCCCTGGGCTACCCAATGGTTGCCCCACTACCGAGTTTTGGTTGCCCCGGTCCCTTGGGTTACCCTTATGTTCTATAAATGTGCAAATATTTGTTTTGACAATCTTTTTTAATATGTTTTATACTGTGAACACTACTTCAACCTGATTACAAAATAATGTATGTATGTATATGATCCTTTTTGCATAGTAATCGAAGTGAGAGAGTGATAAAAAATATTTTTGTACCATAAAAATTATAACTTTGCATTCAGCTATGACATGAAAAATAAACAATTTACATTTTAAACTCAACATCTCTTATTTACTAAATCATGACTTAATCGTTAATTATTAAAATAGCAAATGTACTTAAAGGCACGTATGTTACTTCGTTAGCATTTCGAAACAATAGACTTTGATAAAATTGTTATACAACTTTGTTTAATAAGCGATTATTATGCTTAAGTTTTGCAACTGGTATCATACATGTAATTTCATAATTAACTTTAAAAAAAATAAAACCGATCATAATAACACCTATTCAAAAAAAATATCGTTTAAATTGGTTCATAAACGGCGGAGATATTGCGTATAAAAAAGTTCATCCCCAATTTTCCACCCTTAGGGATGAAATATTTTCTTCAAATTGGCATGAAACCACCCTTTAGATAATACTTATTCAACAAAAAATTATCGTTCAATTTGGTTTATAATCGGCGGAGATATTGCGTATTAAAAAGTTCATCCCCAATTTCCCACCCTGGGGGTTGTTTTTTATTATTAAATTTAAATAAGACCACCCTTGAGGTATTACCTATAAGCCGAAAGAAGATTTGTGCAAATCGGTTCATAATTGGCGAAGTTATCGCGTAACAAACAGAAAAAAAACATACGGGTCGAATTGAGAACCTCCTCCTTTTTGAAGTCGGTTGAAAATAATTATAAAGTGATCTCGTTTTTGTTGAATTATTATTGCAAATCACTAAGTAGAATAATATAAAAATTAAATTCCTGTTAAAATAATTAAAGACAATGTTATGTGACTTGCTCTATTTATTTTAACAGGAATTTAAATTTCATTCAATATATTATTATGTGTAATCGCATGGTTGAAAAAATAGTGAAAAATTATTTCTTTTGAAATGCAATTAATAATGCAAGAACTAAGCACATTTAGCAATCAGATAATTTACTTTAACACTTAGTTACGCTAACTTCTACAACTAGACAAAAAAAACTATACTTTTATGTGCAAGAAGTAAAACTATGAAGTATACATAACATGTAAGATCAATAAAGTACTTATATAAAACAGATTTCATCATAGGACCTTATTTAAAAATGTATTTCTCCTGACGACTTATTATATTATTTTAAGATAAATAATATGATCATGTTAATAAACCGCAATATAGAAATTTCTGAGATATTATGATATTGTACTGCAAAACACGATTTTCATAAAAACCGGATTTAGGTGTAGATCAAAAACCGATAAATAGTTGTTGTCACGTTGACTATTGACATTGACGTATATATACTGTTGATTACCGCTAGGATTCCTACTGTACGATTCAATTGGAATAAGGAATTCTTATTCAACTTTTATTATTATTAATAACTATATATTTTTATAAACCTTGATAACGTATCAAATTAATTGCTAATTTAATCGTAATCTTTATACCACGCCCCCGTTTTATAAGTAAATAAGTAGTTCATTACCAGTTGTAACAGTGAACGAACGTTCCGAGTTAATTAGATAAGATTAAAGTTTATTTACGTGTTAATCATTGATAGTAATAAATAGTGTTAAGAATGTCAGTGCTCAATAATTTTACTGTGTCGATAGCTAAAGGACTGCGACGTGAGTATACATTTTTATCACGATTTTTACATCTTTAAGATAACAAGATTTTAATTAGGTAATATTATATAAATCGCGTGATATTTCCTTAAAGACTTCGTGACATGCAGCAAACAAACTCGTGGCAACTAATCTATAACAATATGATAAGTGTTTTTAGTTTATTATATCATTACTCCATTGAAAAGATAATTAGCAATGACTTTCTGTCTTTGATGTTGAAAACCTTGATTTTATGATTCTGCAAAATCAAGCCCAAATTGGTGAAGTCAAGGTAGTTTAGTTTTTGTGCATTTCCATAAGTATAATATTAAAATTATATGATTACGATTGACATTTAAGTATAATGTAATAATATGAATCTTAATTTTCAATTGAATGATATGAATCACTCAATTAAAAGTATTATGTTGTTATTATCAGAAAGTGCAAAATTTTTTTAAGTTACAATCTGTGTCTGCAATATTGTATAGGAGGTATTTAATAAACCTAGTTTAATAATAATTTTTTATGCAATTAACTTTATACTCAAAGTAAGTTACAAACAGTAAGTTACAACTTAATTATAGATAACAATTTGAAGGTTACTTATTGATTCATAAAAATTTATAACCAGTTTTATCAATCGGAAATATTAAGTGAAAATGTCTCTCTGTATGCTTGTCTTTCTTTCACGGCAAAATGGCTGAAATTTGGTATGTAGATAGATGATACCCTGGATTAAAACATAAAACACTTTATATCCTGGTATTGCCCCGGGAATAGCAACTATGCGGGTAAAACCGCAGGGCACCGCTAGTAAAAATATGTTAAAACCTATTGGTGCAAATCAAAGTATACAAAAGGACAAACAGATATTGAAATAAATAATAATCATTGTTTATTTGGTGTTATTACATGCAAAAAGTACTGAACAGATTCAGCTGAAGTTTGGCGTACAGATAGATAATTTATATCCCAATTTAGCTGCAAAAACTGACATTTGGCTAGTATTTAAATATATTATCATTTTAAAATTATTATTTATAATTTGACAAAACACATTACTCATAGATTAAAGGATTAAACATGTCACAAATATTTGAGATAGTGCATTGTTTTTAAAAATCGCTGCATTGTTTTGATTTAAAGTAAAAAAGGTATCAATTGTTGATGTGAGTGTTTAATGTTCGATAATACATATATAAAAACTAGCTGTTGCCTGTGACTCCGTCTGCGTGGACTTTGATATAAACTTTGACCCCCCCCTTCCCTTCCATTATAACTGTTTTTTCCACTTAAAAGTAGCCTATGGTTTTATCTCAGGCTCTAGACCATCTGTGTACCAAATTTCATTACAATTGGTTAAGCAGTTTTGGTGTGAAAGCTGACAGACAGAGTTACTTTCATATTTATAATATTAGTAGGGATTTTAAATTTTGTTTTTAAGTACTATAATAAGTGGTACTTTTTAGGCAAAGCCTTAAGATAATCGGTAGCCTGATGTATGTATGTATGTATGTATGTAGGCTTGGGCTAGTTTCCGCAACTCGACGACCATGTGCGCCTATTTTGCGTGATGATGGTGGCCTACTTATTGCCACCCTAGTTCCATAAGGAATCCGATCAAACCTTTGGGGTCCTCAAAAACCTCGGGGAGAGTCCTCGGAGCCCCCAAATGCTTGGCCCGGTATGGGGCCACACTTTCGCATTCGAGAAGGATATGTGCGGCCGTCTCCTCTGCCTCCAGACATGCTCTGCATATTGGGCTGTCGGTAACACCTAAATTAAAGAGATATCTCGGTAGCCTGATTGTTCCTTTCAAGTTTTTTAATCAAGTTTAATAGTTTTGTGTACTGTTTTGAAAAACATTTTTCTAACAAATGTATATATTGAAAAGAACACTTATATAATTGAGTAATATATTTGCATAAGATTATTTAAGAGGTTTTTTCAATTATAACATTTTTATACTGCATCATACCTTGGATTTACAGGTGTAGCTACCATTCCTATAATAATTAATACAAGGACTAAAATGTCTTTACTACTTATGCAAAACTTCAGCCAAAATATTTAGGTGGTTTTTGAGTAAGACACTTACATACTTACATACATTTTTACAACTAAAATATTAGTTAAATTCTAATTAACAGATGTACACAAGAATGACCAATTATTTACATTTTCCCATAATTTTTTAATTAAAATATCTGATGCTTAAATTATGCATTATGTACGTGAGAATATATTATCTGTAATCTGAATCAAAAGAGGTTTTAATTCATTAAAAATATCATGAAACTAGCGGTTGGCTCCGGTTGCGCGTGGTATGAAGACTTTCTCTAAAAATATTCGAATTTTTCACCACTTAAAAAAAAGAAATGGCCAAATTGGTCCAGGTGTTGATGATTTATTATGCGCAAAACACATTTTGGGATTCATTTTTATATTATAGACCCACTTCGTTGGGCAGAAGGTTATTTAGGTTTTTATATAGCCTATGACACTCAGCAATAATGTGGCTTTCTATTAGTGTAAGAATTTTTAAATCGCTGCAGTAGATCCCGAGATTACCCCTTACAATTTAACAAACACACAAACTTTACTTCTTTATACATTGGTATTGATAAATGGTGTTACGCCTGACCGTTCTCGAGTGTGTTCCTGGCCTTTAAACACTTAAGAAACACGAGATATCTTAATAACAACACAAACAAGCCAAGCCAGATGCGAGTGCAGTTTTATCTGGTTCTGTATCTATTAATATAAGCTTTATCAAAACATTACCAGTTTATATTGACCCCTGTGACCCTTGTACAGATGGTAGAGATTCTTCCGGTCTTAAATAATGTTTATAGGGGTGCTTGCTATGATGAAACTAGTTGTTTGTAAAACTGGAATTTCTGGTACTCGGTTTTGGTAATTTTTTAAGAAAGAATCTATGAAGTTAGAACCTATATTTTGACCAAATAATCTGTCTTTTTCCCGATGAGACGTTAAAATTTTTTGCAATGTAGGTATGTATATAATATGCTTTTAAAGAGCGCGTCATTTATGTTTAGCACTGGACGAGAATAGCTGCGAATCGGTAGAATCGCGTTCGTAATTGAAGTATTGGTGCAAGAAAGACAACACGACTGGGACAACCAATCAACGCTCGCGCACCCGACGATCACGCGCCGCGCCGTTACCTCGATACCTTATTTTTGACTTCTGCGCAGGTTTCGTTCAGCGCTAAAGATTCGTGAC
>DWAJ01004837.1:0-12317 GCA_018238005.1 Eurema mandarina | reverse complement strand
GTAGTGAGGTTTAAGACCACCCCCCTCCCCCTTCTCAACATCACGTGTATTTTTAGTACCTACAAATAATCTTAAAATTTTGTGAATATTATCTTAATTTAAATACAGGTATAAACTATAATCTTATTTTGTTCTGAAATTAAGCACCATAAAATAAATGACGAAAAAATAAATACACGTGATATCTTACTACACCCCCCCTCCCCCCTTGAGTTATTTTCGTGATTTTTATCAAACCCCTCCCCCCCTTTCAAGCCTCACGTGATTAATGGACAACCCCTAAGTAGTGCTTTCACTTGATGCGTCCAATTACGTGTACAGTGCCAGAAAATTAACAAATGTTTTTCTTTAGTTTGACATTGATCGAAATGTCGCACTATGCTCTGTAAGTAAAAAACTAGGTCTATGTAGCCTAGGTGAATAAATATGTATAATATATATGTAATATGTTCGACTACGACTTTATCATGCACACACAAAAACAATTATTTTATTAAATAATGGCTCCTCTTTAAATACACCATGTATATTTTAAACAGGAACTCTAGTTTTCTCTAGCATAAAGCTAATTCAATTAAAGCATGACTAATTCTTCCTATCCTATATTTATAAATGGCACAGTAAAGGTCGTATCACGGGGTTGTTCCCCTGAGCGCGTGATTATGTCACTGACCCTTGGGGGAGGGTGCAATATTCACGGGTAAGACGAGTTAATTTATCACGCTTTTATAAGGTCTTAATTGCTCAATCTTGTTTCGGTAGTGGATTTTCTTGATTTTTTGTTAATTTTACGAAAGTAAAATGGGTAGGGCATATTAACTGATACAGTTGCGAAGAGATATACGAAACAAATATACATCTACCACAAAATAATTAAATTAAAAATTATGTAGATAATTACTTAATTAATACTTAAAATGAGTCAAAAATTGAAGTGACCCAATATCTGATATCATTTAACTAGTAGACAAACAAATTTGACGTAACTATGACGTCATTGTTTATCACAATATTGACAATATGAATTTTACCAATTGTGATAATATAAAAAGTATCCTATAAACTAATCTCCCCTATATATAACCAATTCATTCAGTACTTATCGCGTGAAAGAGCAACAAGACTCGCATTAAACATTCGTGTTCCCACTATATTCAGCTAACAATTTTTCTCGATACACCAAGTCCTAAACGTTTGGTGAGGGATTCTTTCGATCCATCTTCGTTGGTAATCAATCTTACTCGGACAGAGTGACAGGCAACTGTTGACACTGCTATATTGGCAACAGATTGTGGGGACACATCGAAGTTCTTTTATGTGATGTTGAGCAACTGTGAAGGAGGTTCGCGCGATAATAAACGACCACCTCCATTCATATGTAGTTGCAAAGCTTAGTGCTTACGACTACGCTGTCGACAATTAAAATAGAGAATAGTATACCTTTTAACAAAAATTAATAAAACCGAGATCAAGCTTAGAAGTAAAAAATAAATTCGCTTCGCTCAAAGTGAAACGTATTTTCATTTAGTATATAGAAATGATTCAATAGTTAGATATTACAATTATAGAGCGGAAAGGAAAAAACGGACCTCTCTGATAGGATACAATTACTTAAAGCTGGTTTTCTTTGGCTGGCTCAACCACCTGGCCATTACATTTTGTTTTTTTGTTTTATTAAAGTGTAAAAGCGAAGTGCACTCACTTGCCGCCGGTGACGTCGACGTCGTCGCGCATCCAGCGCACGACGGGCTTGGGCGCGCCGAACACGCGGCACTTCAGCACCGCCTCCGACCCGTCCACCTTCGTCAGGTTCTCGGGCCCTTCCTTGATCTCCGGAGGTATAGCTACAAAGAGATTGCATTGTTTATTTCTTCTTCTTTCTTGGTGAAATGGCAGTGCTGCGTTACGACAATTTCGTCTAGTCGTGTAGATAAAAAAAGATTCAGGTTCGATGTTTGGCTGTGGCAATCAGCAACACGTAATAATACACACAGCCAAAAATCTTATTTGTTTTTTGTAAGAGATCATGTTTGTAATCATAATGTCAAGCAGGGACGTTTCTTAAGGGGCGGACCTTAAGAAAAATACTAATAATTATTTACTGTGGTAAAGAAAGTAGTTTATTTATCTATTATAGATACATTATTAAATATTTATTTTATATGGAGTAGTTTAGTAGTAGGACGCACACTCGTCTACAAAAATATATTAACACATTAAAAATTATAAAACATTATAACACTAAAATAATGAATTCATTGAATTCGTTAAAATTTAATAATGGTGCGATGGTATGTCCTCTAGTCACGACACATATTAATAGACCCCTATAGCATTAAAATGTTTCATAATTTTGACTATGTCATATACTTTTACATTCAACTGTGTTTTTCTCATTCTATCGGTCCAAAAATTAGATTAAACAATCACGATTAACACGTACACAGCAGCCAACAATAAATCCTAATACATGTTACTACAACACGTAACTGGTAACGTCCGCAGAACTCAAGATTGCTGTGTGGGCGCGGGTCTTCGTCTAGCGACCTGTAGGATGTCGTAAATTCGGCCCGGACCAGCTCGGGACATTTGTCTTGTTTACTCGACTTGGCTTGTTGGCACCTGAGGCCATTTAAACTGTACTAATAGCTAAATGGGTCAGAGTACATTGAGTTTGTTTTTCGTTGATACGTCTAAAGACCAAAACAGGAAAAGTCGAGGGTAAGAGGGTCAGACATTTCGACGTACTAGCAACGTTCGTCTCCATCAAGCCTAAGACAGTAAAGGACAAAGATAAGACGTCAAAAAAATAAGAGAACCGAAGGGTTACGATTTTTAACCATGAGGATGAAGGCTTGTCAAGTCTTTTGTCTTATATATCCGTGTATGTTTTAGTTCATTAAGAAGCCGGATTTTTTTATTCGGTTCAATATATTGCCTATGAATCACACAATACAGTGTTTGTGTAACCAATTCTTTATTACTCCATGGCGCTTCGAATCAAACGTAGCAATCTACACTTTACTTTGTTTAATTGCAAATTAATTATATTCTTCGCTACCATAAAGACAAAATTAAAAATTAAACGATATGAATGAACATTCTAGTATATCGTAAACAATGTTGCATCCGACCCATTCTAGCGTTTATAGAAATTCTATATCAAATCTATACCACAGCTGACGACCGTAGTATAAACTCGTTCAAACTTGGTATGTCCAAGTTACTAGAGTTAACTATGATCTCGTAAGTTGATAGTTGTGTAGTGAATAGTGAATCGATTGAGGTGCACCGGGGTGAGTGACCTGCGGGTAGTGAATTTCAGACTTCGGGGGAGATGCTACCCGTCGAGATACGCGGAAGTATGCTGAAGGGGAAGCTATTGATTGGGATGTATTGGCTATAGGAAAAATGTAGATGCAGTTTGATTATCTTTTAGTAGGACGAAAAATGAAAGCGCAATAATTTCTTAATGTTAAGGCTACGTCTACAAGTTTTTTAACATATTTATTAAATATATAAATCATCCTAACATATAAGTGCCCAAAGAAAAGGCCCAAATATAATCTTATAATATAGGGAACATCAATAGCACTACGGTAGTGTAGTATTAATAAGTGAATTTTAAGAAAAGTAGGTATTAGATTAATTTTAACAACAAGTACATCCTACATAAGAAACATAACACAAACTTAAATTTGTTACGTAATTACAAAAAATCCAGAAACCAATTTAATTCAAAATATAAACAAAGGAGTTCAAACGTATAAATAAATGGTTTACAAACACAAAAAGTTCCTCAAAAATGTATTTTTTTCACTCCCGATGTCGTGACTACCAGAAGCGTGTTTAGTTTCTCTACAATCGAAACAAAATTTAAAAAAAAGGCTATACAGCACGCTGACTTGTAACTTTGGAAAGTCTATTTAACGAAGTATTCCCATATTATCTAAGCCATACTGATTTTAGAAATTTGAAAGCAAATCTTACGCTTTACCCCTTAACTTAAATTTTTGTGATTGATTTAGGAAGGATATTATACAAAGGCTGCCTTTCACCGCGAAAATAGGATTTAAAATTTGTTTGCAAACTTGTTATAATCGAAGATAAATCCCCAAAACTTTGTATATGGCACTTAAAGAGAAATTCCTATTCTTATTTAACATCTCAGTCAGTTTGAGGATAAAGTATGGGAATTTTATACGATTTTATCCGCGGGGCAGAGTTAGTTTTTTAATCTTCTATAGAGGGTCAAATTAATAGCGTGCAGGACACGCGGGTGAACATACACAGCTGCGCCTTCATGACGTAACTTGGGCTCAGGTAAAAATCGATACAGTTGGATTTCGTGACACGTGAAAAATTGCGTGTTATTTCGTTCATTTGGGGTTTATATTTATAGATCCACGGGCTCCTTAAAAGCAGTATTCTTAGTAAAAAGACAGTACGAAAGAACAGTCTTTTTTTGTTAAAAAGATCTTGAGGAAGACTGTTCAAAGACATTTTTGTAATGTGCAAAGATTTAATGTTTTGGGAGCTTTTCTGTAGAAAACGTAATCTATATAATTAATTGCTGTTCGTTACTCGTTATTCATCTTATCTTAGTCTTGAAATATTCGTGGAAGTCTAGGGAAGGTTTAAAATGCGAGGAATTTTCGAATAAATTGCCGGGAAGACTATAAAAACCGTCCTTTTCTATTTCCCATACAAACGTTCAAACGTCAATTATAGATCTTATTACTGATCTCATGTCACTTAATATAAAAGAGTTCTTATTTCGACGTAATACCCTTACTATATCCGTGCAAAGCCGGGGCGGGCTGCAAGTGTAGAATAATTATAACCGCGTTTTGTAAAAAAACTAATTTAATTGAATTTATAAATCGAAACCAAATTTAAAAAAAAAGTCTGAAATGTATACTAGGTAAACATCACCGTTGCACCAAAAAACACAACGACGATCTATTCGGTAGCCAATTGTGCTACAACAAAAATAGATTTACGATTACATCTTGTATGTATGTAGGCTCGTAAAATCCATTACATTATGAAAGGGAATTGCACGGGATCCCGTCTCGCCCCGGATATTACGTCAGCAATATTTCTATTGCCCTTGTATCGATAGACCTCCCCTCCTGATACCTTCCTTATGGATCGTCGACAAATTTGAAGTCTAAGCACATTGATATAAGATAAAAATGGAATATTTTTTATTATATAATGAGCCCAATGAGGCGGGAGAATAAATGTTGTGTGACTTAAAATATTCGGAAATGAGATGAGAAAAGTTGCTACATAAATAACTTCGCATGTTTTTTTGTATTTCATATACAATCAAAATTTAAAGAATGACTATTCATTTAAAAAAAATACAATATTTATTTACCATGTTTAATTTAATTATTTTCTAAATAATTAAAGTTATCGTAATATTAATGAAGTACTAGGCGACCATAAGCTGCAAGAGGTCAAGTAAGCATTTTCGTCTCTAATAAAACAATTACAAGTATGTACCTAATAGTTTAATCGGTTGACCTCTTATCGTTTTTGGTTACCTGGTACTTAGGTACTTTCTAATAATTATTTAACTGTATTGTAACTTTTGGGCTTTAGTTGTTTTTTACCTGATTTAGAATTAAAAAAATCAATATTAAATTAAAATAATTTTTTTTTTTAATTTTTTCCCTAAATGTAATTGAAATTTTTAAAGTTTTATCATGTCAACAATGAAAGTGTACTCACACTGCACGTTGATGTACACGTCCTTGTACACGTAACCGTTGGAGTTGGTCGCGTTACAGCCGTAGTTGCCCGTGTCCTTCTTCACCAGATCCGTGATGATGATCGTTTCTGCGGTCACCTGGTTTAAAGAATTACATTGGGTTTATACACCTATTTACGTAATAATATTTAAAATGGCAACCCCGAGCTGTCAAGCTTCACAAGGGCTATGACCACTTTCCATCAGATGACTCGCCTGCTCGTTTGCCGACTTATTATAAAAAAAACATGTTAGTTTAATTTTCACACAATCTAGGGACCGCATTATTCACTGGCACTCTTAATTTTTTATTATGTCCCTTAATCGAGAATACCGACTTTTCTGTAAAAACATATAAGCATTTGCTATAAATTGTGCAGACTCGTCCGGTATGGTACCACACCCTGGTAGTCGTGTTTGTTTTGTTGGCAAAATTGCATTCTTTTTTAAATGTTATTTGCTTTAGGTCACGTTGGCGACCCTTATATCTAAATAAATAAATGACAATCGCAACTCTTCCGTCTATTCTACGACAACATAGTGAATAAACAGACCTGTCTCCGTGAATTAGGTTCAGCCTGTTCGATGGGCTTCCCGTTGTGCACCCACGTGATCTGCGGCTCGGGCGTGCCGCCCGCCTTGCAGTGGATGACGGCCGTCTCGCCCTCCGCCAGGTTTTGGAACTGCGGCTCCTCGATGAAGAACGGTGCCGCTGGAAACGAGTTAAGACATTAACCAACAATTCTATACTAAGGGTGGTTGGTATAGTCTTCATCAAATTATTAAATTATTTAATTTTCTTTTTTAATAAATCATAATTCTAGTTAACCTTTGAGGAGATTCTTAAAATGAGCATTAAAGCCGTTAATACTCTATTTCACAGTTCAGTATTAAATTGACAATTATATATCAAATGTTTGTGTTCTCTAATAAATGTTTTCAATATCAAATTGACCTAATACCGGCAAATTCGATCGAGTATAGTTTATATCTCAAACCTCTACGATTAAATTCAAGCTTATAACTCTTGGATTTCTAGTCTCTGGATTCTAAATTAATAATTAAATGTTTTTACATATAAAGCCGCTTCATAATTACGGCGGAACACGGAGACTCATCAATTCATAGGACAGTTATAATCGCGTACGGCTGTACAGTTACCTAACAACTAGTAAATGATTCAATTACTCCACAATAGACAAGTCAATAGTTCTAGCATACTGAGCCATTTTGTTATCGGCTAGGAGTTTTCTAACGTCAGTGCGTAAACTTATAAAAGAGTATATAGTATAGGAACAAAAGCTTAATATGGAAATTCATTAGTGGAAAATTAGTTCTGACGTGGTCACTTTTTCTCCTATCGAGAATTGTTTTATGGGACGTTACAAAATAATTAAAATTGGTTGTTAAAGGTAAAAATTATACAATAATATGTAAATTTGTTGTAAAACTAATATAAAATTCTGATTGATTTTAAAAAGTATACTTACTGATCAACTTAAACAAAATTTATTTAAACATTTATTTGATACGACAAGAGATTTAATAAACTAGTTAATAATGTACTATCATCAAAAATAATGAATTCCGTATTCCTCCATCTCCATACACACGCTGTGGGCACGCCACCCACAGCATACAAAGCATTCAATTAGAACAATTCCATATCTCCATTTCCTACAAGCATCAAGTGGTATATAATGTATATAATGTCTTTGGTAGTCGCAATGAATTCCGGAAGCACCATCACAATGTCAATTGAGGCGAAGCGCCAAGCGGCATTGCCGTACATTTCGGACAACGCAACGTGCTTGTAGGGCTGCCACACTCAGTATCTGGTTACTTAAATATAAATTTAAGAAACAACACTGCACTAACTTCACTCGTTTAAAAAACTATTTTCCTTCCAATTTATAAAATAAAAGCGTTTGCATTTTATATAGTAAAAGTATAATTCTTATATAAAAAAAAAAATACACAGTTGCTTTTAGGTATGTTTTAGAGTGTTGAATACGTTTTACAAGTATTTTTATTTTTTCTCAAAAGTTTATAGATATGACGTTCACTAATCAAGTTTAATTTTATATGTAATTGAAAGTACTAATCCATAAGCCTACAAATTAACTGGAAAAATATAAAAAAACAATATCAGGTTTAACTTTGAAAGCCTACGTCAAACGTACGTAAAACTCAATCAGAAATATATATACAAAATACTGGATGCGACAACCCTACCGGCATCGTCCATTATGATGACTGGACGTATTAATATTCTTTGTTCTTCCGATATCGCTTTGGCGAAGCCTAAAACGGCTGTTATATTTCAATTTGGATGTAATGAATGGACGCGAAGCCGATATCAAACCGAATTCTTGCCCGAAAGATTTTGATCAACTATATCTATACATATATTTGATTCCTATCGATCATATCTATAATATTTATTATTAACCGACTTCAAAAAAGTAGGAGGTTCTCAATTCGTCTGTAATTATAATATATTTTTTTTATGTATGTTCATCGATAACTTCGTCGTTTATGAACCGATTTTGATGATTCTTTTTTTGTTGGAAAGAAGATATCTCCGAGGTCGATCTATAAACGAGTTTATTCTAACAGCTTAGTAGAATCAGATAACACCCTTTTCCTTATCATAACATTATTATAGGTGTAGCGACCGCTACTAATGTGCCGAGTCCTGAATCGCGCTTATGATATTTGTTCGAGACTTAGCATATATTCAACTCCTCGACTTCGAACCATTGGGGACTAACCAATCAGTTCCTTCTTTTCGTTCAGAGTAAGATCAAACTCCACCTCCTTTTCAATAGAAGAAAAAAAATTAACTTACACAACTTATCAAAATTATAACTAATAATAACTTCCTCAAGCGAACAATCAAAGTCAATAATTTTCCAATTGAAATCATCTAATTTTCATTGAGCATTGATAGCAATAAACATTAATTCAATCTCCCCTTTCACGACCCCCGATGTTGATACAATTATTTCAATCTGAACAAACTTCAGAAGCTACAATTTGCCAGCGTGAGGCAATCAGACGCTCACCTCCAATCAATCGCTTTTATTGCTTAGAAAATCAACAGTTATTTGAGTTTTCCTTTGAGATTTTTAGATATTTAATATTCATTTGTAGGTACACTCGATATTATTTACGTATTCCAAATTACACATCTCAACACTAAAAGAAGACAATATGATACTATTAGTACAAAATACAAAGAACATGGGTATCATGTTAAAATATGTGAAGCAAGTCAACTGCACAAGATTTAATTAATAAATGTCGGTTTTGATTTAGAATAAACTTACTAATTACAATCTGAAGTGTATATAATTGGATCAATAACTTGTTATTGAGGACAACTTCAAGAGTGAGATATAACACGAAAAACGCCAGAGAATTTCAAATTGAAAAGAAGTGTTGCCAAGAGGTGTCTTCAAACAACTTTTTCAAGTTATTAAAATTATTATAAAAGGAAAATTTATATAGATGATATTATATAGAGCAATTAGCGACGTGGGAGCGTCGCGTCCTGCTTTCATGAGCTTGTAACGCGAATTAATTAATGTACACTTTACATGAATTTCGTACTTCGTCATTACGCGAAATTTAAAGCGAAAACTTGTGCTAATGTAAACTGTAGAATACTGATATTTCTATCAGAAAACTAGATCATCAAATGAAAAAGTACAAAAAGCCAGAATTAATTTATAAAGGTTCTTGCATATACATATATGTAATTGAAAAATAATCATAAATAACATATTTGGAAACTCGCATGGCGATGTTAAATTAAATTTCACTCATACGTATATACAACTAATCAAAAAGCAATCAAAGCCACGTTCAAACAATAGTGAGATAACCCCACCGGTTTTGATCCTGTAGACTCATTAGCGTCAACCCTACGATGAATCTGCGACTACCCACCCTTACCAAAACACTCATTGTAGTTTTCCCCTTAAAATTTAACAATTTATAATCGTTTACATTCAAACGATTCTCGAAACGCGAGACGAGTTAAATATGAATTTTTCAAGTCGTAAACGTATGGGGAGGCTGAGACCCCTTTGAGCTAAGCCTCAGACATGGGATATACTCTGGTAGCTAAGTGCAGACGGCATTCAAGTTAAATTACGCGAAATGCGAACGCGTGCAACACTATATACGATGTACGTATGGATTTTAAATCACTCGACTTAAAACTTATGTTGAGCGAAGGAGTTTTGCGAAGTTCTCTAAAAGAATTCGAAGAAGACACTTTTGTCATGCTTACGACTTTGTTACACGTTGTAATACGTTACACGTTGACAAAATTTAAGAAATACAAAAAGCTTTACACAATTTACCAATGATATACCATAGTGTTGCTTTAGGGGTTTTTAATTTTCAGATGTAACACTATCCGATTGTGACAAAATCACTCCAACCTATCAATATTCAAATTTAATTTGAAGTCTATTAATGTGCCTAATTGGAACTCCTCAGTATTCCCTTCCTCCTTGACATTAACAAAGCTTTTAATCAATTCTCGTATTGCAATATAAAACTCAAAATAATCTAGCAACAAACTCTCACCTTCAACATTAAGCTGTATCGAGTACGACTGCGCCTGTCCAACTCCATTGCTGACCTCGCAGGTATACGTGCCCTGGTCCTCGTACCCCGAACGTTTTATAACAAGCGTCTTGCCGTAGTTGTCCTGAGTTATCCGCTGCGACGACAGTATCGTTCGACCGTCTTTCTTCCACACCACTTGAGGCAACGGCCTGGAATATGTCTTAGTGTGGTAAAGGAAACAATAAAATATTACGTAAGGAGATTGTTCAAAGGGACAAGAGCCTAATAGAGGAATAAATACATTGATAAGCCCATACAAGAAATACAATAATTTATTTAAAAAGCATTTAATGTCAAAAGTTAGATCTACAAAATTAAAATAGTCTAGTTGCGACTATGCATCATACCTAAATAAATAATATAACTTTAAATATTAATTTCAGGTTGTTCATTATCTTTAAGACGCACATAAACTTCAAGAATTATCAATAGCAACAATCCTCAACAATGTAGCATTTAAAATATCAACAGAAATATTCGGAGCCGGTTAAGTCTTATTAAAGTGGTCGTTAAATACCTTAACTTTAACTCCATATATACGTTCTCAGCACGAGTGGTCTCCGAGCTCATAAACTAAAGTGCCTGTTCCTACATTTCATGTTTCTAATACTTATGAAGTTTACGTAAATTATGCTTTTCTAGCTAATACTTTCTGCTTCTAAGATGAAGTAAAGCTTGGTTAAGGAAATGTACGGAAAATAATAAATATCTGTACTAAATGCGAACAAAATCTTCTTTAATATTATAATGAATGGTGAACCATAGTTAAGCATAGAAAATAGGGAAATATAGGACATAATGTCGGTAGGATAGATACAGCGTAAACGAAGCCGAGTTGGTCTAGTTATGATTCTGAAAATTAATGATTCATATAAACACTAATTATAAACTAATTATATCAACAGGAAACAACTACCAATGACGCTTATGTATCACAACGAATCTATAAGCTCATATCTGGTGCAAAGCATAACGCTCAGATTGAGCGGTCTAAATGACACATGCAAGGCCCTGATGTAACAACATATCTATATTAATATCGTAAAGGGTTGACGTGTATGATATTGTGGAGGATAATTTCTGAATCTAATGAACAATTTTTTTAAATTCTTTAGCCATATTTTTCCGGCTGAAACTAGAGGACTAAGCTAGCTCATAATGATGGAGAAAGAAAGCATTAAAGATCAAGCCAAGTTGGCTAGAGGTGTGTGTAACGTATAATTGCACATATTGTTTTACATAAAGCAAAATTTAACAAGACCTAAGACCGACCGACCGTGATCAACCCTACAGTGTGATACAAACCTTAAAGATATCAGTTAGCTTTAAATGACGCATATACGCCAGGCGCCCATGTCACAGTGATTTATAATATGGTGTCAAGAGGGTAAGACCTAGTTGGCTAGGCGTGTTAGTGTTGTCTGCCAAATTATTATCTCGTTAATTTTGTTTTGAGGGTGTGCTGAATATGGAGCTGTCGTAAAGACGAGAGGGTGCATTCGGAAGGAGACCAGGTCAATTATATACACGCTGGTGAATTAATTATATTTAGAAATGTTATGTTTAGGGTTCACAAATACGCAATTTAAGAAGCTTTAATGAGTGTTTGATTGCACTTTTACTATAGTTTATCTCTGAAAATCAAATCATTACCTACATACTATATAATACAACTTAAACCTCGAGCTCAATCGTGATAAGGAATGTCAAGAAATAACAAAAAAGATAACTTGCTAATTTATTATAGCAATGAAAAATTATTTGTTAAATATAAATTTAAAAATGACCTAAACAGATAAGGATTAACTTCGCCATCTAAAAAATAGGTCTTTATCGATAATGAACATCTGCAATATTGTGTCAAGAGCCACATACCTACTTGGCTGCGGAGCCAACTGAGAGCTCGTTATTG
>DWAJ01004836.1:0-12320 GCA_018238005.1 Eurema mandarina | reverse complement strand
TCGGAACGGCGCTACTAAGCGCTCTCAAATGAATTCTTCATTTCTTGGACACTTATTAGCTAGTTTACTGCATGATACACTATCACAATCATACAGTAAATCACTTTATGCACCAAAAAAGGAATATTCAATCGAGATTACATATAGACGCCGCACGATTCCCGCCAAAACTCAGCTCATCTTATTACCTGCGAATAATTTAATGAATATTTATAAGTGTCACGACCGTGTCAAGAATTTCGTCTTGCATTTTAAATATTTATTTTGTAGAAGACATTTTGACCTATCGAAAGTGAGTTCAAAATTTTAAATCCATACTTCCATACTTAATATTATGCATGGAAATGTGTCTGTCTATATGTTTGTCTTTCTTTCACACAAAAACGGCTGGACCGATTTAGTTGAAATTTAGTATGTACGTGGATGATACCCTAAATTAAAACATAAGATACTTATATCCCGGTATTGTCCCTGGAACTATGGGGGTAAAACCACATGGGACGTCTATTTTAAAATTAATAGATGACTAATTACTTAACTAGTGTCTTACCTATCTGCACGCCGAATTTCAGCCAAATCTCTTCAGTAGTTTTTGCAAGAGAGAGAGTAAGGAACAACTAAACATATACACTTTCACTTATTATTTTTTTTCTTGCTACAGTTAATAAGACGTACAGTTTTGAATGTGTTAGTATGTTTTTGTTGCTGACTGTACCATTGAAATATAAAAAATATGTTTATTTATATAGAAATTAAATAAAAAACTAACACAGGGTAACATTATTTATTATAAGAAATTACACAAAGACTTTTATTTAATGTGACATAATATTATATGTTTATAAAATTTCAAGTTATTTTTACATCAATTACACCCAATCAACATTTATACTTATTTTCCATTCACTTAATCCATCATCTAATTTAATAATAAATATTTTGTTACCTAAATTTTGTTTTTCAAACGTTCTGAAATCGAAAACACGATTAAATTTAAAATTAATTGCAAATATTGAAATTGTCATTTTTAAACTTAACTATCTTAATAACATCTTAAATATTCAATTTACAATAGAACGAAATAATACTCTGCAATTTTTTTAAATTCTTTCTTATATTAAGTATTTACAACTAACGGTATGACTAGCCCTTTACTTTAAAAATATAAGAATTTAGCTTCAACATTACAAGAAGACATATTACATATATTATGTAAAATAAAACATGGTTGGAAATCATCTCCGACAAATTAACTCATTATAAAAAACCCAATATTATTCTTTAAACAATAATATGATAAGTTTTTGATTTTTTTAATGAGTTTTTTGATGAAAAATCCCCTTTATCTTAATAATTTATATAAAATATTATATAATACTATACCTTATATTCTAGGTGCGTTATATAAATTCTAGCATTTATTTATTAAAAATGCTTTATGTTTCAAAGTATACGTATACTGAAATTTTTATTATTGGTATTAATCGTAAAATAGCAAATGATAAAAATACATAATGAAGCATGCTTTCAAAATGTAAACTGATTGTGATATCTATTAACTTTAAATAACAATACAAAAAGAACAAGACATCCTTTTTAATATATTTTTATTGTAAAGACTTATTTTCAAAGTTAAGTAAAGCTTATAATAATAATAATAAAATCTTATAAATGTCTAAAGAAATAACCTACGCATAAAAATAGGCCCTAATTAACACATGAAGAATTCGAAAAAATACTGTTAGACCGTTAAACCGTCTGACACAAAACCAATAAATATTAAAATTAAAGAAGTTCAGTTGTTAAGTTTTATAGGATTAAGCTCTGGTCCATTCGGTATTGGTAATTTATTATCGTTGGAATAATAAAATATGACCTCTTCGTCAACTTTAGTTTCTATACAAAATGGCCCGTGGCTATCCTTGACGAAGTCTACTTTGACCTGACGCGGGTCTCCGTAGAAACTCGACTTGACTTTTGTCAGACTTGACATGGTTGTTTCCCGCCGTGACTGATCGAAAGTTCTGGAACCTCTCCTGTCTATTTTGCGACAGAAAAGCGTCTCCTTGAACGCTAGGCGATATCTGAAACAAATACATTAAATATATTACATAGTACAAAACAAAGTCTATCCCTATGTTTGTTTACATCTTTAAAACTGATTTTAATGCGGTTCATTGCAAAAACGAATTATTATACTGGCTGAAGTTTAGCATTCAGATAGGTTAAACTCTAGATAAATACATACATAATATATTATTATATTTTTCTCAGTATTGACCGAGGAACAAGAACTACGAGTATTTACCTGTAGTAAAGTAGTATATAGTATCGTATTTAAAATTGTTACCCATTAACGCCAATACTACAAAATAGATTCAACTGAAAACGGCGACGAATTTAACCCTGGATTAAGTCTTAGGATACTTTTTATCCCGGTTTTGCTCCGGAGACAAAAACTACACAAGTACAGCACTATAAATTGTAATTATAATTATATAGGCTATAAATTGTAAAAGATATTGAGAGATTGTGTACAGTACGGTCAAAACCGCGGGATACTAGTTGTAGGTGTATACGCGTAGTATTTTTCTCAAAATTGTCCTTAAATGAGCTAATTGATCCCCCGTGGTGCTTGAGAGCTATCTTTGTATGATATATTTTCAATTCTACCCCCTAAGGGGCTCATAATACAAGCTGTGGTAATATTTCAATAATGTATTTATGTTTTTTTTCTATCTTCGTTAGAAAGTAGAAATGGCTTATAAGGAGGAACAAGATTTTCTTTAATTTGACAATAAAATTGTTCTGTTCTAAGTTTAAAACTGTATGTGTATTAAAAAATAATTATATTATATCGGATAAAACAAAATCTTCCCAAACTGATTACTAGTAAAAAAATTATACGACTACTACTAGTAAAAGAATTATTCTTCGACGATTACTAGTAAAAGAATTATTTATTACTTTAAAAATGAGTGAAATGGAAAATGAATTGGATTTCTGATAATACAAAGACGTGGGCGTTTGAACGAACTAATACTTATTGATGGTATTTTCATAACACACAGGTTCGAATCTATTACTTTGTCATAACCTATAATTGTTTCGCAGAACATAAAAATACGCGTAATTCAATAAGTCAATTTAGAACGTGATAATTCCTATTCTTCCTATGAGGCAAAGTTAGTTAAAGAGTAAAAAGTTTGTCTACAGGTTTATAGGAACATAGCCTACCTTTCGTAAAAGGGTTGTAAAAAGTTGTTGAAAGGATTGAAATGCTTTGCATATAAATGCTATGAATTTGAATATAGCACTATAAAACTTTTAAAATCCGTCCGTCCGTGTATAACGGAGTAATACATATACTTCAAGAGATTATTACATTGTCTGTACTTAAAATACTATAAATTTAAAAGTTTGATATAACTACTATAATTCTTAAAATATAAATCCCTGTGCTATAACATATAATAATTATATGTTATATATTCTTTGATTATTAAAGAATCCATCACGTAACATATTGATATGTTATCAAGAAAGTAATTCCAATTTTACATACGTATTGTGAATTATAATATGAAGACTATATTAATAACAATTTCGCCATATCTATCTCGTGAAAATAATTTTCCAGGCCGTCAGTTTTCACAAGCTTTAAAAGCTTTTAAAATTAAATTGTCAATGTATAAAGCATTATTATTTATACTTCATACAGTTATTTAAATTAAATTTATATTATACAAGTATAATACGATTTTGAAAGTAAAAATACTTAATTATTGAATTTATCATATAAAAACCAAGACATTGGGATATATAATTTTAAATATTAAAATTATCAGACTAATGCTTTTAGTTCAAACACTTTAAATACACATGTACAGTCGCGTTATTTTTAATTCAAAATTTCAAATTGAGATCTACTTAAATTCGATACCCCTTAAGGTTATGCTACTGACGTCACCAATCCTAGGAGTATGAATTTATACTTAGGCTTTAAACCCCTTAAACCGCTGTCAAATATTAATTTTGCGTTTCAGTATTCAGGCATTTACATTCTAGAGCCTGGTCATCGATCATAGATTAAGCTAGGCCAGAGTTTAAGCTTATCATATTAGTTTTCTAAATGTTTTATAATACCAAAACCCTTTATTTAGGACCAAAAATTAGGAATATCTCGGAATATTTAAATTATAGGAGCTATTTCAAATTATCAGTAAGATACTTATATTTAAAATCAGTCATGTTTCAAGTATTGTGTTGCGTATCTCATCACAACGGATCGCCAGTATGTATCAACATAAGCTAGCTTAAACAAAATCCTAATACATTTCGTATTCAAATAAAAAACTGACAAGAGGCCCAAATTGGTTTCGTATGAATCAACGAATTGTCCATTAAGTCCTAACGCATGGCAAGCAAAAAACATAATAAACAGTACAGGATGAACTTTGAATTGAATAGGAAAGTTTGCCAAAACTTACTATTATGACATAATTTATGGGCCACGTCAGCACTTTGAACCATGACTGTTATTCTCGCGTTAGAATGAACAAGCGCATTTCTGGGTATAATAGAGAATACACTTCCTTTCAGGTAAGTAAAAGTCATCGTTACGTCAATTACATAATTAATATGTAACACGATATAATGATGGCACACATTTTGAAACTCAGCGTTTTGTGTTGTCTGTTTTTGGGTCATGGTGTCATCTATATCATACTAGCTGTTGCCCGCGACTCTGTCCGCGTGGACTTTCATATAATCTTTGACCTCCATAAAGTTTTCATTATTTTTAAAATGTGTTCTGCTATTCGGGGCGGGGACAAATCCAACGAACAAAAACCCATGAAGACCTGTCTATCTAGTCCGATCTCGAGTTATAGGTAATTGTTGTAACAAATCCTTATTTGTTTTAAATATATAATAGATATGGAGAAATGCGTACATGTAAGACTCTAACAAAACTATTTTTTTTCATTTTTCTCGATTCTTTAAAAAAATCAAAACTGATTTGATTTTGACCATTTTTGTTTGTTCACGATAATTTATCTAAAATAACTGAACAATAAACATTTAAAACGTCAATTAATTATGGGTAAATTGAATTCGAAAATTCTAGTCCATTTTCCATCTTATAATAAATTCTCATGTAACCTAAAATACCAAGTAGAATTACAAGTAATATATGTTCGTTTGGACACACGACATGTTCTAAGAAATGATGCCTCTAAAGCCCTAGGCTGTAACCCCTTTCAGAACAATGTCGAACTTCAAAACGTACTGAAAACTAATTAGTTCTCCAACTACCGATAGGCATATAAAGTTTTTAATATGTATAGTGTGTTTTGTTTTAAATATAATATATTAAAAACCTTACTTTATTTATTAACACTAATTTTTGTAAGGATGTTTTATTACTAATAATAATAATTATACTTTTTTTGAGTAAGATTAAATACATATAAGCCTATGAACCCACAGGCTTCTGAACTAGTGTTAAACTGTATTTCGGGAGCCAGTGGCTTCTCCCATTTAAACAAGATGATGAGATACATAATGTTATTGAGAAATTATATGAAAAAAGTTTTTATTACTATAGGAAAACTGCAAAATAGTAAATCCCATTTTGTAGTTTTCGAATCATAGACTGCACGTAGGTAGCGGCTTATATTATACACATACTATATCAAATAATAGTGACAATTAATCAACCGGTTTAAAAAAAAATTGATCATTTTAGGTTTCCTTGCGAAGTATTCAAAATGTTGATCACGAAACAACTAGTGTCAACAGCTGGCAATCCTAAGAGAATGGTACACTTCTTTGAAATAATCTAGAATTCTATGAGGCTTTCGTGAAAATTTCGATAGAGACTACATTGAAAAGCTTAGGGAAACAGTAAATAAACTTTAATAAATAACTAAATAATGCAGAAGTAATGTTTCTTTAACACCTTTTGAGTAACTTTTTAACAGCATTTGTTTAAATTTTAGCTTAACACTTGAGTACCTAGAGTACTTAGAGTATGTAAACTGGTAACATTTTTTTTATCTCAAAATTTAAAGAAATTGATATTAATACTATAAATAGTTAAAGTTGAATTCACAAAAACTTGAATTGTATCTACTCAATTAATTTTAATTTTTTGCGGAAATTGAATGCAATTTTTTTTAACTGTCATAGTCTGTCATACTCTATATCAAAAAAATAGGTATTTGAAAAACCGTATTTAGTGTGGTAACACTGCCATTTAAAAGAGTCACAATGGGCAAAAAATTCAAAAGGTCATAAAGCGTTTCCTATCATTTACCGTTTGATAAGGGTAAGGTAGGGTAGTTCACTGAATTAGACTTACAAAGGAAAATGTATTATTTTATTATTTATAGTTTTCCACTCGGTTGGTTCGGCTATGGGTTCCTGCCATTCCCACGGGAGAAAAATCCCTTACTCATAATTTCATGCTTCGTAAAACAATATCGAAAGGATTGATTATAGTTAAACGTATTATTTTGGAGGCAAACCATATTATACTTTGTAATCATCTATTTATTTCAAAATGTACGGTACGACATTGATTAGGCACATTTTTCTTTTTTTAATGAAGAAGAAACTTAATAGCCTAGAATACTATATCATACATGTTTTAACTACAGTATGCTTTAGACGAAACGGGAAATATTGTCATTTATTGTTTACGAAATTTATTTTATAAATATGTAATTACATTTATTCATATAACCTACCTAGATTCAAGATACAGAACGGTAAATTTGCAGGGGTGATATTCGATGATATTAAAATGTCATAAGCTGTAGCCGTAGGCGTACCAAAGTGACCTCAACGCATCTATAGTGTTCGCTATACCAACTGACCTAGCGCTCTTAACATTGTAGAGTATCTCGGATTTATACTTGACAGTCGTGCACACGTAGTAAAATGCGCCGGTGACGTAGAAGTTGTTGACTATGTTAATTTTTGGTAGGTCGTAGCTGTATTCGTAGCGTGACGTCATAACGCATCTACTAGGCTAGCTACAACAACTGACCTTGCACTCATGATATTGTAGAGTATCGGGTTGACTCTTGACAGTCACAGACACGTAGTTCCACGCGCCTACGACATTGAACAAGCGTTGGTTGGTGACGTAGGACTTTGGTAGGCCGTAGTCATACTCGTAGCATAGCGACGTCATAACGCATTTATCTACTAGGCTATTCATAGCAACTAACCTGGCGCTCATGACATTGTACAGTATCGGGTTGACGGTCGCGGAAACGTAGTACAAAGCACCAGCCACGTTGAACAGGTGTTCATTGATGACGTGGAACTGTGGTAGCCCGTAGCCGTAGATGTAGAAGAGGCGCTGCACGTGGAACGGCGTCCAGCACACGAAGAAGGCTATCACTACTGCAACTGTGGAAGACATTCATCTTTAAATAAACGGTCTAGACTCTAGAGGAAGAAGAAGAAGACTAGAGATAGTTCAAAGCTTAAGTTGATAGATGATAAGAAGATAATATCTAGTAGAAAAAGTGACACAGTGAGATTTTGGTTGTTTTATTATACATTCTTTCCCCGAGGCTAAGGGATATCCTATGTAGATCTACAAAAATGGCAAGCTTCAATAGCGTGGACATCAACTATCAGATTGATATATTAAGAATATAATAAATGAATACAATAAAAGAGAAAGTGGTAAGTTTTGTTTATTTTTATATTTGATCAACTCATTTTGATAAAATAAAGAATAACCCAAATATTATATCTAAAATATTATGTCCCAAACTACTATGTAAATATATCCATTTTTTGAACACTGCTTATAAAAATTATTTCTATCATGGATACGATGTATTTTAATAAGCAAAATATTGGCTAGGTTTATGCTTCTTATCTCACCGTACCATATACAGTTTCACATTCACGCCTTCACATATAATCTATACTATCTATACTAATATATAAAGCTGAAGAGTTTGTTTGTTTGTTTGTTTGAACGCGCTAATCTCAGGATCTACTGGTTCGAATTGAAAAAATATTTTTTTTATTGAATAGACAATTTATCGAGGAAGGCTTTAGGCTACAGAACATCACGCTGCGACTAATAGGAGCGAAGATGGGAAAATTATTCATCTTTGAGGGTTTCCATGCGTGCGCTGCGATAACGGTTCAAGATACCAAGAAATATGAATGAAAGAATTATTCCTCTTTAAATGATCTGAAAAAAAGTTCGCGACAGTATATGTCTATCATCTAAGATTGACTCACTATAACATAATAGTAGAAATAGATCCGACGGGGACGAAGTCGCGAGCAACAGCTAGTATAGTACTAAAGAAAACCACCGTTATAGCGTGTTTCAGTCTAACCATCAATTACATTCACGAGATATGATACTTTCACAACAAACCCTAAGTGAATTCAACTAGGCAGAAACAAAACAAGTCTAGAAACCAAGACCGCGAAATAGATACGAGAAATATTATTGTCGAAAAGAAATATTTTTGCCATTAAAACTAGGGTCATCTATCAAGCTAGTAACTTCACGCTAGATAAAATCTAAGGAAAAAATTAATGGATTTCTTATTATCTGGCCGTGATGTAGACTCTATATTATATCTGTTGGTAGTCTATAAATTAGTAGAAATGGTTGTAGTTAGTAGACAATATTTATCGGTGTTACATACGAAGCTTTTTTTTAATATTTATTGCTAGCGAATTGCGCAAAGGGAGATTGGTATTGATAATGTTTTTGTATGATATAATAGTTAATTTAGGATATGTTTTAATGGTACCTACAACTTAAATTGTATTTTATTTCCTTATATAATATAGATATAATTCCAATATAAGTATAAAATAAAATTCAAATGGGTACATATTAATAAGGCATAAAAAACCTAACGAGGAGGCAACCGGCAGTTATTATTCGAGCAATAGACAATAATTGTTATCGATTTCAGTATTAAATCTTTCAAATGCCACAATTAATGTTTTCTTAAACATTTTTTTGACAGATCTTTTCATTACAAATGAATGAAATGAACAATGCCATGAATAATAAATAATTATAAATATTAATAATATAGCATCAAACTAACATTAGATAATTATTACCATAGGTACGTAAAAATATAACTGAATAGAAAAATGATCACTAGTATACATACGAATATATCGAACTACATTAGAATTCGTAGAAGTTGTACAACAAAATGGCGGCATTGTATAGAAGTAACGCGTCTGCGCAGACTTTCCGACTAATTTGTTGTAATTAGTTTCTAATTTGTCGCTAAAACTTTGATTTTGTCGCTCTATCTAGTTGATTATGAGCCATACAAGCGTACTACTAATTAATTAGTGATTACAAAGTTGTGACTCTATGTTGAGAAAGTTTAGTATATTTTGTTAGTCTCGTGTAGTATTATTCGGTTTAAAATACTAAAATTTTCACAGTTTTCATCGTTAGCTTTCCTTACAGTAAGCACGATAGATACGATTAAGATATACATTAAAAATAATAATTTGATGCTTTCGATTTTAATGAATTTAGCGTAAGCAAATGTATTCAATATGTTGAAGTAACTTTACACATTATTTGGACAAGCATTCAACATTGAGACGAACCACGTATACGAGTTATACACTTAGGAACACATTTGGCGATTTATTTTTATACGAGCTGTTGCCCGCGACTCCGTCCGCACTCCACGTGGACTTTGATATAAAGTTTTCATTATTTTTAAGATGTATTCTGCTATTCGAGTTGGAAAAAATTCCAACGAACCAAAAACCATGAAAATTGGTCTAACCGATCTCGAGTTATAAGTGCAACTGTTTTATATATATAATTATTTGAGTTCACGCGAAAGCTAGGCACGGTCTTTATTAAGTAAGATCTAATTAGGTCCTTTTTGAAGCCTACTAAGTATTTACAGGTCTTTTAAAATACTAAGACACGATGTTTCAACTTTGCGCGGATCTGTTTGACATTGTTAAACTTTGTGCCTCGAATTTGAAATGGGGTTTTTACTGCTCGTTAAGAATGTAGAAACTTTGTTAATTAGATGGATTAATTACAGAAGAATAGAACATTTTAATGAGCGGATGAGTGTCGTGACCTTATCATAATTAACAGGCTGTTGTCGCCAATTTTATGTCTCACTAAAATAGTTATTTCATAATTTTGCAGTCGGTACCAAGTAAATGCTGTAACAATCTAACCAAACAACAGTTATTGTTTTTCATGGTACCTCCTCTTTTTTTGAAGTCAGTTAATAAATAAGTGTCGTTACAAGAGGACAAAATAATTGATAAAATAGTAATTTTCAAAATACAGAGAGAAAATATCAGCGTTAAGATGTTTTGTAATGTTCAATGATTAAATACACTTTTGTAATTAATTGTGTCGTAGTAAAATAAATGAAAAGCAAATTGTTTTCGAAGTATCCAATAATTTATCCAATACAGAATATCTTACGCAATACATTGTTTGAGAGATTTTTTTCGTTCCACAGAAACACAAAAGAGAATGAAACGAAACTGTAGCTTTTGAAATGGGCCTTGTCAAATACAGACATCTATTTGACCGATCGTGTTCTACAATATATGTGTTTTTTTATATAAATTCGCACAAATTCGACACAGCCTTTGTCTGAGCTAGGATTACATTCTGTTTTATTTTGTTAACAACCGTCTGATAGGGTGTTACAGGCATAGAGAAATAACACCTAGAACCGCATGAGCACGAAAAGTGAAGCCATTTCAACTAGCCAATGTTGTCTTTTTACATAGATCGTCGCTTCGAAAATTCGTATAATTTTCGTAGATTTCAATTTTCCACATTTATAGATTAAATTTTTTATAATCATTATCAGCAACAACATTATCTGCAGTGGTCTTGCGTGCGTGTCATCGAGTATAAGAACGTGCTGTTCACATCATATAGAATTAGCTATACAGTTTTGGCTTCAATTACGGCGGACCAATCATTAAGGGACTATCAGTCTATGCACTACAAGTCTAAATTCTCCTGTGTACAACTAAAATCATATGGTATTCTCCAAAACTAACAATAAAAATAACTGATTTTTTATAATGTTGGAACTCTTCCTGTTACTCTTTCACGTCCAAACCACTCGACCGATTTTAATAAAAATTAATACAGGCATAGTCAAAAACTTGAAAAAGTATATAAGCTTTGTTTTAAAGCACATAGTTCAAGGTGTTAAAAGAATTTATAAAAGTTAGTAAAGGATTAAAGCTGGTATACCCACGGAACACAGCTTGTGTAGCAGGAAAGCCTACGACTTAATGTAATTATATATTTTCTCGCCTCTTTACAGGCTTTCATAACGTGAAATTAGATTTGGAAAACACCGTGAGGCACGTTGAATCGACAATTGTAAGGTGATTGTCAGGGAAATGGAAAATCACTCTACGGAAATTAGAAAATTTACTTAAAAGCCGATATTTTTTTACATTTGTTATGAAATGTTACCTTCTATTATTTTTCTCCTGATTTACCTAAGCAAAAAAAACTTACTTAAAATATTCTTTAACAAAACAGCAAAAATGTAAGATATTTCTTTAAGAGATTCCGATCACTTTTACGGCTAGTAAATTAATTAAACAAAACAAAAGCGTAGGCCCGAAAAATAATTGGGCATACCAGGTTGTTCGGGACGGAATTTCTTCTCAAAATCTCTTTACTTATTGAGTTTTCCCTCTTCTATTCGCTTACTTTCAAGCTTTGCTTTCATCCAATTATCAACCGAGTAACCCATCAATTTGGAAAACGGACCAAGCGAATATCCTTGCATGATGACTATCTTAATTAAATAAGTTGCAAAATATTTTAGAGGCATTTTTGTAAGTTGTACTATGGACATCATTCATCTCTTCGTCAGATCAGCCAAATAATTTTCTATTGTAACTCAAGTTACGAAGACATACCAAATTTCATCCCAATCAGTCCACAAGAACCGAAGTTTCTATGGTTCTATCTAACCTCGTTATTAGACCAGCTCCATGTACCTACCATATTATTGTATTGTCATCCAAGTCACAGGTACCGAGCTTCAGGTCAATCGGTCCACCGAAAGTAGTTCAAATCATCCTTGGAAGATTTGTAAACATACTAACATACATACATATAAAAGTGAAGTTAACAAGTTATCCTATAATTATTAAAAAAACAAAATACCCGACTGCACACTAAAAAAAAAGAGTAATTATGTCTTTATCCCGTGGGACTTTTAGGATAAAATGTATCCTATGACACTCCCGTAATCAAGACAAATCTAACGATA